>CAUYLG010037456.1:0-32536 GCA_963573385.1 Cacajao melanocephalus
AGCACATATAAATAAATCATAATACAGACCTTACTTAGATCCTAACTCAAAGAAACTTTTAAAAATTAGGTACTCAAGGATATCCCTGATGAACATCAATGCAAAAATCCTCAATAAAATACTGGCAAACCGAATCCAGCAGCACATCAAAAAGCTTATCCACCAAGATCAAGTCGGCTTCATCCCTGGGATGCAAGACTGGTTCAACATATGCAAATCAATAAACATAATCCATCATATAAACAGAACTAATGACAAAAACCACATGATTATCCCAAAAGATGCAGAAAAGGCCTTTGATAAAATTCAACACCCCTTCATGCTAAAAATGCTCAATAAACTAGGTATCAATGGAACGTACCTCAAAATAATAAGAGATATTTATGACAAACTCAACACCCAATATCATACTGAATGGGCAAAACCTAGAAGCATTCCCTTTGAAAACCAGCACAAGACAAGGATGCCCTCTCTCACTACTCCTGTTCAACACAGTGCTGGAAGTTCTGACCAGGGCAATTAGGCAAGAGAAAGAAATAAAAGGTATTCAAATAGGAACAGAGAAAGTCAAATTGTCTCTGTTTGCAGATGACATGACTGTATATTTAGAAAACCCCATCATCTCAGCCCAAAATCTCCTTAAGCTAATAAGCAAAATCAATGTGCAAAAATCACAAGCATTCCTATATACCAATAACAGACAAACAGAGAGCCAAATCATAAGTGAACTCCCATTCACAATTGCTACAAAGAGAATAAAACACCTAGAAATACAACTTGCAAGGGATGTGAAAGACCTCTTCGAGGAGAACTACAAACGTCTGTTCAAGGAAATAAGAGAGGACACAAACAATTGGAAGAACATTCCATGCTCATGGATAGAAGAGGAAGAATCAATGTTGTGAAAATGGCCATACTGCCCAAAGTAATTTTTACATTCAGTGTTATTCCCATCAAGCTACCAGTGACTTTTCTTTGCAGAATTAGAAAAAAAAAAAACTATTTTAAATTTCATAGCAAACCAAAAAAGAGTCCGTATACTCAAGACAATCCTAAGCAAAAAGTACAAACCTGGAGGCATCACGCTACCTGACTTCAAATTATACTACAAGTCTACAGTAACAAAAACAGCATGGTACTTGTACCAAAATAGATATATAGACCAACGGAACAGAACAGAGGCCTCAGAAATAACAACCATCTGATCTTCAACAAACCTGACAAAAACAAGCAATGGGCAAAGGATTCCCTATTTAATAAATGGTGTTTGGAAAACTAGCTAGCCATATGCAGAAAACTGAAAATGGACCCCTCCCTTATACCTTATGCAAAAATTAACTCAAGATGGATTATAGACTTAAACGTAAGACCTGAAACCATAAAAACCCTAGAAAAAAACCTAGGTAATACCATTCAGGACATAGGCATGGGCAAAGACTTCATGACTAAGACATCAAAAGCAATGGCAACAAAAGCCAAAATTGACAAATGGGAGAAAAATTTTGGAATCTATCCATCTGACAAAGGGCTAATATCCAGAATCTACAAAGAACTTAAACAAATTTATAAGAAAAAACAAACAACCCATCAAAAAGTGGGCAAAGGATATAAACAGACACTTCTCAAAAGAAAACATTTATGTGGCAAGCAAACATATGAAAAAAGTTGATCATCACTGGTCATTAGAGAAATGCAAATCAAAACCACAATGAGATACCATCTCATGCCAGTTAGAATGGTGATCATTAAAAAGTCAGGAGACAACAGATGCTGGAGAGGATGTAGAGAATTAGAAACGCTTTTACACTGTTGGTAGGAGTGTAAATTAGTTCAACCATTGTGGAAGACAGTGTGGCCATTCCTCAAAGATCTAGAACCAGAAATACCATTTGACCCAGCAATTCCATTACTGGGTATATACCCAAAGGATTAAAAATCATTCTACTATAAAGACACATGCACACGTATGTTCACTGCTGCACTGTTCACGATAGCAAAGACTTTTAACCAACCCAAATGCCCATCAGTGATAGACTGGATAAAGAAAATGTGGCATATATACACCATGGAATACTATGGAGCCATAAAAAAGGGTGGTTCATGTCCTTTGCAGGGACATAGATGACGCTGGAAACCATCATTCTCAGCAAACTAACACAGGAACAGAAAACCAAACACTGCATGCTCTCACTCATAAATGGGAGTTGAACAATGGGAATACATGGACACAGGGAGGGGAACATCACACACTGGGGCCTGTCGGGGGTAGGGGGTTTGGGGAGGGATAGCATTAGGAGAAATACCTAATGTATATAACTGGTTGACAGGTGCAGCAAACCACCAAGGCACGTGTATACCTATGTAACAAACATGCACGTTCTGCACATAACTTAATTTTTAAAAAATAATAAGAAAAAAATATTTCCTCAAAAGAAATAAAAACTTATGTTCACATAAAAATCCATATTCAAATTTTTATAGTAGCATTACTTATAATATCCAAAAAGTGAAAACCACCCAAATGTCCCCATCAACTGATGAATGGATAGATAAAATGTGGCATATCCAAGGATGGAACATTATTTGGCAATAAAAAGAAATGATGTATATTACTGATCCATGCTAGAACAAAAATGAACCTTGAAAATACTATATTGAGTAAAAGAAGTAAGTCACAAACGATAATATGTTATGTGATTCCATTTATGTGAAATGCCCAGAATGAGTAGATCTATAGAGACAGAAAGTAGATTAGTGGTTGCCTAGGGCAAGAAGGATGGTGGAATTGGGGACAGGTGACTGCAAATAGGTAAGTGGTTTCTTTTGAGGGTGATAGAAATGTTTTAAAATTGAATATGGTGAGGGTTGCACAACTCCATGAATATGATAAAAGCCATTAAATTGTACACTTTAAGTGGGTTAATCGTATGTGAATTATATCTCAATAAAGATGTTTAAAAATGACATTTAAACTATTGGAAATTTGAAAATGGATATATGATGGTAATAAATTGTTGATATTTTAGCTGACAATGATCATATGCCTGTTTGTAAAGAATCCTCATCTTTTACAGACAAGTATTGAATTATTTATGGTAGAAATTATGTGATATATAGGATTTGCTTCAAAACAACTCAGTCATGAATAGTGTGTGGCAATATAGATAAAACAAGATTGGCCATGAGATCATTATTTTTGAAGCCAATGATGTGTATATAAGGGTTCTGCATACTATTCTGCCTAAATTTTTGTTTGAAATTTTCTCATTAAATTTTACTTCAGTGATTAAAATAATACCCCAAAAGGGCTGATGTTGGGTCACTGTGTACTAAAGTCATCCTGTGAGTTGGTACTAGTGTTTTACCTGAAAGGAGAAGACAGTCTCATTGCCAATCATCCTTGAACAAAAACAAAGACTGAAAAGGTAGGCTTTTGATTGGCTCCTTCCCATCTAAAGAATGTAATAGGGCCTGATGTGTTAGTCAGGGTACTAATTTAACTAATATATCTTTTGTACTCCTAGAGTGGTAAAGACTGGTTACACACACAAACACAGACATTTAGAAGAGTCCAAAGCAAAAGGCCAATAGGACACAAAATGTACAAATCATTCAAAATGATTGATAAATTGGACCATGTTAAAATTTATAATTTCTTTTCACTGAAAGACACCATTAGGAAAGTGAATAAGTAAGCCAGAAACTTGGAGAAGATATTTGCAAAACAAATAACTAACAACGACTTTGCATCCTGAATATATCAAAAGCTCCTAAAGTTCAACAAGGAAAAGACAAACAACCCAACAGAAAGAAAATGGGCAAAATATTTGAACAGGCACTTCACAAAGAGGGTCTCCAAATGAGTAATAAGCATAAAAAAGTGCACAAAATCATTAGTCATCAGGGAAATGCAAATTGTTACATATCAATACACATCTACCAGAATGACTAAATGAGAAAAAACACAAAATATTAGGCATTAAAAAGGATAAGGGAGCAACTGGCCAGTGGGAGTATAAATTGGTGCAACCACCTCAGACCACTGTTCGGCAGTATCCACTAAAGCAGGATATATACATATCCTATAGTTATGCAATTTCAATTCTAGGTATATACCCAGGGTAAATGCATGCATATGCTCATCAAAAGACCTATACAATACTATTTATATCAACACTATTTATATAGCCAAAAGCTGACAATGACCAAAATATTCATCATTGATAAAAGCATAAATACTATACAGCAGTAAGAATGAACAATCTATAACTTCACACAATAGACATGGGTCTCACAAACTTAATGTCAAATGAAAGAAGACATACACAAAGAGTACATACTGTCTAAATCCACCTACATAAAGTTCAAAGCCAGGGAAATTTATTGTGTAATGATAGAATTAGAATAGTGGTTACCCTTGGTGGACAGGATGGGAGAGTGCCTGGAAGAAAGCATAAAGGGGGCTTCTGGGGTTCTTGCAATATCCAGTCTTTTACTGAGTGATGGTTACAGCTGTGATCACTTTGTGGAAGTCCATTGTTATTCATTTACAATTAGTCCGTTTTTCTGTATGGTACACTTCAACTAAAATGATTACTTTTTTAAAAAGGTGAAAAACAAACATGCAGAGTCCTGCTCCTTCAGAATCTTCTAACCGTAGAAAGAATGACCTCTTGTAAGACTGTTTCTCCTTTCTCCTATGGTAATTATTCTCACTCAGGTGTAGGCCCAAGGGGTTTGATAACAAATTGGCACTCTAAATATTTTTTAAAAACAACTTTATTGAAATATAACCTATACAACATAAGATTTACCAACTTTTATTATGCAATTTGATAATTTTTATTAAATTCATAGTTGTGTAACCATTAGCATAATCCACTTTTAAAATTTTTTCATCATTCCAGGAAGTTCCTTCATGCCCATTGGCAATCAATTCTTGTTTTCACCCCTGGTGCCAGACAACCACTGATCTCCATAAATTTGACTTTTCTAGACATTTCACATAAAAGTCTGGCTTCTTTCACTTAGCGAAATGTTTAAAAAGTTCATTCATGTTGTTCACTCCTTTTTATTGCTAAATAGTATTCTTTTGTATTGATGTACTAAGGTTAATTTATCTGTGCATCAGTTGATGGATATTTGGATTGTTCCATTATTTGGCTATTAGAAATAATGCTGTTACAAACATTCATGTACAGATTATTGTCTAGACAAATGTTTTCATTTATCTTGAATACATATGCAGCAGTGGAAATGCTGGATCACGTGGTAAACTCTATGTTTAATCATTTGAGGAAGTGTTGTGCTGTTTTCCAAAGAACTGCACCATTCTATATTAGCACCAGCAGTACAAGATGGTATCACTTTCTCCATATCATATCAACACTTTTTATTGTCCATCTGGCACATTGTGGGTTTTATTTGCATTTCCCTGATGGCTAACAATGTTAAGCATCTTTTTATGTGTTTATTGACCATTTTTGTATCTTCTTTGAAGAAATGTCTGTTTAAAGCCTTTGACCATTTTTGCTTGGGTTCTGCATCTTTTTATTATTGATTTGTAAGAGTCCTTTATACATTCTAGATACAAGTCCCTTATCGAATATATGATTTGCAAATATTTTCTCTCATTCTTCGACCTGTCTTTTCATTTTCTTGACAATGTTCTTTGTAGCACAAGAATTTTAATTTGGAATCCAATTTATTTTTTGTTATTAATGCTTATGACGTCATATGTAAGAAAGCATTGACAAATTCAAGATCACAAAGATTTACTTCTATGTTTTCTTCTAAGAATTGTATAGTTTTTGCTCTTATATTTAAGTCTATCTATGATCCCTTTTTAATTAATTTTTATGCATGGTGGGAAGAGTTCAATTTCATTCTTTTATATGTGAACATCCAGTTGTCCTAGCACTACTTGCTCAATAGACTATTCTTTCCCTCATTGAACTATTTTCACACCGTTGTCTACAATAATTGACCATAGATGCATGAGACTATTTCTGAGCTCTCAATTCTATTCCATTTACCTATGTCTACCCTATTGCCAGTACCACATTGTCTCAATTACTGTAGCTTTGAAGTAAGTTCTGAAATCAGGATACGTGACCAGGCGTGGTGGCTCATGCCTGTAATCCCAGCATTTTCGGAGGCCCAGGAAAGTGGATCACCTGAGGTCAGAAGTTTGAGACCAGGCTGGCCAACAGGGTGAAACCCCATCTCTACTAAAAATACAAAAAATTAGTCAGGTGTGGTGGCGCACACTTGTAATCCCAGCTACTCTTCAGGTCGTGGACGAAGAATCGCTTGAATCCAGGAGGTGGAGGTTGCACTGAGCCAAGATCGTGCCACTGCACTCCAGCCTGGGTGACAGAGTGAGACTTTATCTCAAAAAAAAAAAAAAAAAAATCAGGATATGTGAATCCTCCAACTTTATTTTTTTAAGGATCGTTTTTGTTTTTCTGAGTAACTTATAATAATATTTCCATATGAATTTAAGGATCACATTATCTTTCTGCAAAAAAAAAAAAAACCATGTTTTTTAAAGGTGGGATTCTCATAAGGATAGCATTAATCTTTAGATCAGTTTAGAGAGTATTACCATCTTAACATGATTAAGTCTTCCAATCAATAAATATGGCATGGCTTTCCATTTATTTAGGTTTTTTTATTTTTTTAACAATGTTTTATAGTTTACCTTGTACAAGTCTTGCACTTTTTTGTTAGATTAACAAATACTGTATTATTTTTGATGTTATTATAAATGGAATTGTTTTTATAATTTCAGTTTTTGATTGCTCAGGGTATAGAAGTACATTTAATATGGTATATTGGTCTTGTATCTTTCAATCTTACTGCATTTGTTCATTAGTTATAATAATTTTTATATTTCTAGTAACTTTTTTGTCTTAAAGTCTATTTTGTATATTATTAGAGCTGCACCATAGTTCTTTTTTGATTATTGTTTGTATGCTATATATTTTGCCATCCTTTTACTTTCAACATATTTGTGTCTTTGAATCTGAAGCACGTCACTTGTAGGTAGAATATAATTAGATTATGGTTTTAAAGATGGGGTTTCACCATGATGGCAGGGCTGGTCTTGAACTCCTGACCTCAGGTGATCGACCCACCTCAGCCTCTCAAAGGGCTAGGATTCCAGGTGTGAGCCACTGCGCCCGGCCTTCTGGATTATGGTTTTAAATCCATCCTGCCAACTTCCTTTTATTTGGAGTTTTAATTATTTTATACTTAATGTAATTACTGATAAAGTATAATTTATGCCCATCATTTGGTTGCTTGTTTTCCATGTGACTTATGACCTATGTGTTACTCTATTCTTTCATTACTGACTTCTTATATATTAAACAAATTCTCTGTAGTGTCCTGTTTTAATTCCCTTGTCATTTCTTTTACTATACTTTTGAGTTATTTTCTTAGTGGTTGCCCCGGGGATTACTATTAAAAACTTCATTCAGAACGGGGGAGAAAATAGCAGACAGGAAGCAGGACTAACTTCCAGCTCCCACTCGGATGGACAGAGCAACATGTGGAGACTCACATCATGAACTTTAGCTCCAATAACTACCGCAGGAACATACCAGGAAAGCCAAGAGAATCCACAGACCCTTTGAAGGAAGCGGATTGCTCCTGCAGGCTCCGGAAGACAACTGAAAAACTGAGTGCCCAGAAGTATAAAAGTATGAAAGAACACACATCCTCCCTGGGGAACCTGAAGCTCCAGATCACGGGAGAATGATTTGACCTTACATAGAGATGAGATGAACTTAGAGAACTGAGGGAAATACAGGCATAGAGGAAGCAGTGGGAAGAGTTCTGCAGGCACTCTTAGTCCCTGGGGAAGGCGTTTCTGACTTTGTCTTACAGGAGTCCTTTAGGGAGGGCTGCCAGTGGAATTGGGGAAAAATCACAAGGAGAGGTTGTGAACTGAACTTTGTAACAGTTTCAACCAAACATTAAGTTTCCTGGAAAGAATCTGGGTGAGAGGGTGAACCGGGAGTGCAGACACAATACAGAGGTTGTGACAGGCAAGGAGCCGCAAAACCTGAAAGTCCTGCTTGCTTTCCTGCGGGGAGGGCTGGAGCCTGGGACAAATCCTCAGCCCTGCTCACCCACTACCTGGAAATAAACTCAGTGCTGTTGTGAGGGGCACAGTGGGAGTGAGACTAGCCTTTTGGGCTGTGTGGGAGCTGGGTGAGGCCTGTTACTGCCAGCTTTCCCCCAATTTCCCTGACAACCTGCATGATACAGCAGAGGCAGCCATAATCCCCGTGGGAATATAACTCCATTGGCCGGAGAATCACACCCCCATCCCCCATAGCAGTCACAGCAAGACCCGCGCAAGGATAGTCTGAGCTTAGACACACCTAACCCTGTCCCCACCTGACAAAATCTCTTGGGATCTCTATGGTCCCACCCACCACCTGAGAAGTGACCCAGGGCAAGCCTGTATCCTCCCTATACTGCCACAGCTGATTATCTCCTGAAAGTATCACTTCCTGGCTGGAGGCCAAGCAACACAAAACTAGCAATAAACAAAAATATAACCAAGGATCCTCACAGAGTCTGCTTCACTCTCCTGCTACCTCCACCATAGTAGTTGCTGGTATCCATGGCTGAGAGACCTGAAGATGGATCACATCACAGGACTCTTTGCAGATACTCCCCAGTACCAGCCCAGAGCTCAGTAGCTCTGCTTGCTGGGTGGCTAGATCCAGAAGAGAAAGAACAATCACTACAGTTTGGCTTTCAGGAAGGCACGTCCATGAATACCAACATCCAGGGAGCACCCTACGGAATGAAAGAATCTGAACACCAGCCCTTGAGCCTCAGATCTTCTCTCTGACATAGTCTACCCAAATGAGAAGGAACCAGAAAAGCAATTCTGGTAATATGACAAAACAAAGTTCTTTAACACTCCTAAAATATCACCCAGGCTCACCAGCGATGGATCCAGACTAGGAAGAAATCTCTGAATTGCCAGAAAAAGAATTCAGAAGGGCAATTATTAAGCTACTCAAGGAGATAAAAGAGAAAGGTGAATACCAACTCAAATAAATTTTAAAATGTTAAAGGATATGGATGGAAAAGTCTCCAGGGAAATAAATTGCGTAAGTAAAAAACAATCTAAATTTCTGGAAATGAAGGACACATAGGGAAATGCAAAATATACTGGAAGGTCTCAGCCATATAATGGAACAAGTAAAGAAAGAACTTCAGAGCTTGAAGACAAGGCTTTCAAATTAACCCAATCTGACAAGTCAAAATAAAAAAGAATTTTAAAAATGAACAAAGCCTCCAAGAAGTTTGGGATTATGTTAAATGAAGGATTCTAAGAATAATTGGTGTTCCCGAGGATGAAGAGAAATCTAAAAGTTTGGGAACCATATTTGAGGGAATAATCAAGGAAAACTTCCCTGGCCTTGCTAGAGATCTAGCTATCCAAATACAAGAAGCTGAAAGAACCCTTAGGAAATTCATCACAAAAAGATCACCATGTAGGAACATAGTTATCAAGTTATCCAAAGTCAAAACAAAGGAAAGAATCTTAAGAGCTGTGAAGCAAAAGCATCAGGTAACTTATAAAGGAAAACTTACCAGATTAACAGCAGATTTCTCAGCAGAAACTCTATAAGCTAGAAGGGATTGGGGTTCTATCTTTACCCTCCTTAAACAAAAGAAATATCAACCAAGAATTTTGTGTCCAGTGAAACTAAGCATTATAAATGAAGGAACGATAGTCTTTTTCAGACAAACAAATGCTGAGAGAATTAGCCGCTACCAAGCCAGAACTACAAGCACTGCTAAAAGCAGCTCTAAATTTTGAAACAAATCCTCACAATGCCCCATATAGAACCCCCTTAAGGCATAAACCTCATAGGGCCTGTAAAATAATAAAAGAATGAAAAAAAAAAAGGTATTCAGGCAACAATTAGCATGATAAATAGGATAGTACTTCACATCTCAACTGTAATATTGAATGTAAATGACCTATATGCTCCCCTAAAAGATACAGAATGGCATAATGTATAAGAATTCATTGACCTTAAAAGATACAGAATGGCAGAATGGATAAGAATTCATCCACCAAGTATCTGCTGTCTTCAAGAGACTCACCTAACATAAGGAGTCACAAAAACTTATGATAAAGGGGTGGAAAAAGATATTCCATGCAAATGGACACCAAAAACAAGCAGGAGTAGGTATTCTTATATCAGACAAAACAAACTTTAAAGCAACAGCAGTTTAAAAACACAAAGAGGGACATTATATAATGATAAAAGGACTTGTTCAACAGGAAAATATCACAATCCTAAATATATATACACCTAACACTAGAGCTTCCAAATATATAAAATAATTACCACTGGACCTAAGAAATCAGATATACAACAACACAATAATACTAGGAGACTTCAATACTCCACTGACAGCACTAGATGGGCCATCAAGACAGAAAGTCAACAAAGAAACAATGGACTTAAACTATACCCTAAAACAAATGTACGTAACTGGTATTTACAGAACATTCTCCCCAACAACTGCAGAATACACATTCTATTCATCAGCACATGGAACATTCTCCAAGATAGACCATATGATAGATCACAAAACAAGTCTCAATAAATTTAAGAAAAGTGAAGTTATATCAAGTATTCTCTCAGAACACAGTAGAATAAAATTGGAAATCAAATCCAAAGGAACCCTCAAAACCATGCAAATACACGAAAATTAAATAACCTGCTCCTGAATGATCATTGGGTCAACAATGAAATCAAGATTAAAATTAAAAAGTTCATTGAACTCAATGATAATAGTGATATAACCTATCAAAATCTCTGGGATACAGCAAAGGCAGTGTAAAAAAAAAAAAAAGAGGAAAGTTCATAGCATTAAATGCCTACATCAAAACTCTGAAAGAGCACAAACAGACAATCTAGGGTCACACCTCAAGGAACCAGAGAAACAAGAACAAACCAAACCCAAACCCAGAAGAAAAGAAATAACCAAGATCAAAGAAGAACTAAATGAAATTAAAACAAACAAACAATACAAAAGAGGGGCCTAGATGGTTGTAGCTCCTAGCGAGACCAATGCAGAAGGCAGGCAATTTCTTCATTTCTAACTGAGGTACCCAGTTCATCTCACTGGGACTGGTTAGGCAGTAGGTCCAACCCTCAGAGGGTAAGCAGGAGGAGGATTGGGAGTTGCTTCACCTGAGAACTGCAAGGAGCCAGGGACTTCCCTCCCCAAGGCAAGGAAAGCCATGAGGTACTGTGCTACCTAGCTGGGTTACTATGCTTTTCCCATGGTTTTTGCAATCTGCAGATCAGGAGATTCCCTCACGTACCTACACCACAAGGGCCATGGGTTTCATGCACAAAACTGGGCAGCTGTTTGAGCAGACACCAAGCTAGCTGCAGGAGTATTTTTCATACCCCAGTGGTGCCTGGAACCCCAGCAAGACAGAACCGTTCACTCCCCTGGAAAGGAGGCTGAAGCCAGGGAGCCAAGTGGTCTCACTCAGTGGGTTCCACTCCTATGGAACCCAGCAAGCTAAGAACCACTGGCTTGAAATTCTCACTGCCAGGACAGCAGTATGAAGTCCATCTGGGATGATCCAGCTTGGTGGGGGGAGAGGCATCCACCATTACTGAGGCTTGAGTAGGCAGTTTTCCCCTCACAGTGCTAAGGAGGCTGGGAGGTCTGGGCTGGGCATGGCAAAGCAGCTGTGGCCAGACTGCTTCTCTATATTGCTCCTAACTAGGCAGGACATCTCTGAAGGAAAGGTAACAGCCCTAGTCAGGGGCTTACAGAAAAACAAAACAAAACAAACAAAAAAAAAAAAACAAAAAACAAACCATCCCCCTGGGACAGAGCACCCGCAGGAAGGGGGATGTGGGTGTAGCTTCAGTGTATTTAATTGTTCCTGACTACTGGCTCTGAAGAGAGCAGCTAATCCGGAGAAGAGGGTTTCTCCCAGCACAGTGCACCAGCTCTGCTAAGGGACACACTGACTCCTCAAGTGGGTCCCTGACCCCAGCGACTCCTGGCTGGGAGAAACCTCCAAATAGAGGTCAACAGACACCTCATACAGGAGAGCTCTGGCTGCCATCAGGCCTGTGCCTCTCTGGGAGGAAGCTTCCCAGAGGAAGGAGCAGACAGCAATCTTTGCTCTTCTCCTACCTCCACTGCTGATACCCAGGTGAACAGGGTCTGGAGTGGACCTCCAGAAAACTGCAGCAGACCTGCAGCAGAGGGGCCTGACTATTCAAATAAAAAAAAACACTAACAAACAGAACGCAATAACATCAACATCAACATAAAGGACCCCCACACAAAAGCCCCATCCAAATGTCATCAGCCTCAAAGACCAAAGGTAGATAAATCCATGAAGATGAGGAAAAACCAGCACAAAAATGCTGAAAATTCAAAAACCAGAATGCCTCTTCTCATCCAAATGATTGCGACTCCTCACTAGCAATGGCACAAAACTGGATGGAGAATGAGATTGACGAATTGACAGAAGTAGGCTTCAGATGGTGGGTAATAACAAATTTCTCTAAGCTAAAGGAGCATGTTCTAACCTAATAAAAGGAAGCCAAGAACCTTGATAAAAGATTACAGAAACTGCTAACTAGAATAACCAGTTTAGAGAGAACCATAAATGACCTGATGGAGCTGAAAAATTCAGTACAAGAACTTCTTGAAGCATACACAAGTATCAATAGCCAAATCAATCAAACGGAAGGATATCAGAGACCGAAGATCAACTTACTGAAATAAGGCATGAAGACAAGATTAGAGAAAAAAGAACGAAAAGGAATAAACAAGCCTCCAAGAAATATGGAACTATGTGAAAAGACCAACCCTATGAATGATTGGAGTCCCCAACAGTGACCAGGAGAATGGAATCAAGTTGCAAAACACACTTCAGGATATTATCCAGGAGAACTTCCCCAACCTAGCAAGGCAGGCCAACATTCAAATTCAGGAAATAGAGAGAACACCACTAAGATACTCCTCAAGACAAGCAACCCCAAGATACATAATCATCAGATGCTCCAAGGTTGAAATGAAGAAAAAAATGTTAAAGGTAGCCAGAGAGAAAGGTCAGGTTACCTACAAAGGGAAGCCCATCAGACTAACAGTGGATCTCTCTGCAGAAATCCTACACGCCCAATGAGAGTGGGGGCCAATATTCAACATTCTTAAAGAAAAGATTTTTCAAACCAGAATTTCATATCCAGCCAAACTAAGCTTCATAAGTGAAGGATAAATAAAATCCTTTCCAGACAAGCAAATGCTGAAGGATTTTGTCACCACCAGGCCTGCCTTTCAAGAGCTGCTGAAGGAAGCACTAAATATGGAAAGGAAAAACTGGTAACAGCCACTGCAAAAACACACCAAAATATAAAGACCAATGACACTATGAAGAATCTATCAATTAACGAGCAAAATAACCAGCTAGCATCATGATGACAGGATCAATTCACACATCACAATATTAACCTTAAATGATACAGATGACATGACTGTATATTTAGAAAACCCCATTGTCTCAGCCCAAAAACCCCTTAAGCTGATAAGGAATTTTAGCAAAGTCTCAGGATACAAAAATCAAAGTGCAAAACTCACAAGCATCCCTGTACACCACAATAGACAAGCAGAGAGCCAAATCATGAGTCAACTCCCATTCACAATTGCTACAAAGAGAATAAAATATCTAGAAATTCAATTTACAAGGGAGGTGAAGGACCTCTTCAAGGAGAACTACAAACCACTGCTCAAGGAAATAAGAGAGGACACAAACAAATGGAAAGTAAATGGAAAAGCATTCCATATTCATGGACAGAATCAATAAGGTGAAAATGGTCACACTGCCAAAAGTAATTTTTAGATTCAACGCCATTCCCATCAATCTACCAGTGACTTTTTTTGCAGAGTTAGAAAAAACTACTTTAAATTTCATATGGAACCAAAAAAGAGCCCATATAGCCAAGACAATCCTAAGCAAAAAGAACAAAGCTAGAGGCATCACGCTACCTGACTTCAAACTATACTACAAGTCTACAGTAACCAAAACAGCATGGCACTGGTACCAAAACAGATGTATAGACAAATGGAACAGAAGAGAGACCTGAGAAATAACACCACACATCTACACCCATCTGATCTTCAACAAACCTGACAAAAACAAGCAATGGGCAAAGGATTCCATATTTAATAAATGGTGCTGGGAAAACTGGCTAGCCATAACATCACACACTAGGGCCTGTTGGGAGCTGGAGGGCAAGTGGAGGGAGAGCATTAGGACAAATACCTAATGCATATGGGGCTTAAAACCTAGATGATTGGTTGATAGGTGCAGCAAACCACCATGGCACATGTATACCTGTGCAACAAACCTGCACATTCTATACATGTATTCCAGAACTTAAAAGTAAAACTGGACTGAAACTGGACCCCTTCCTTAACATCTTATACAAAAATTAACTCAAAGTGAATTAAAGACTTAAACATAAAACCCAAAATGATTTAAAAAAAAAAAAAAAAACCCTAGAAGAAACTCTAGGCAATACCATTCAGGACCTAGGCATAGGCAAACACTTCATGACTAAAACATCAAAAGCAATGGCAACAAAAGCCAAACTTGACAAATGGGATCTAACCAAACTAAAGAGCTTCTGCACAGCAAAAGAAACTATCGTCAGAGTGAACAGGCAACCTACAGAATGGGAGAACATTTTTGCAAGCTACCCAGCTGACAAAGGGCTAATACCCAGCATCTACAAGGAACTTAAACTTACAAGAGAAAAACAACCAATCCCATCAAAAAGTAGGCAAAGGATATGAACAGACACTTCTCAAAAGAAGACACTCATGCAGTCAACAAATATCTGAGTAAAAATTCAACATCTCTGATCATTAGAGAAATGCAAATCAAAACCACAATGAGATACCATCTCATGCCAGTTAGAATGGTGATCATTAAAAAAGTCAGGAAACAACAGATGCTGGAGAGGATGTGAAGAAACAGGAATGCTTTTACACTGTTGGTTGGAGCACAAATTAGTTCAACTATGTGGAAGACAGTGTTGCGATTCCTCAGAGATCTAGAACCAGAAATACCATTTGACCCAGCAATCCCATTACTGGGTATATACCCAAAGGATTATACATTATTCTACTACAAAGACACATGCACATGTATGTTTATTGCAGTCCTATTTATAATAGCGAAGACTTGGAACCAACCCAAATGCCCAGCAATGAGAAACTGGATAAGGAAAATGTGGCACATATACACCATGGAATACTATGCAGCCATAAAAAAGAATGAGTTCCTGTTCTTTGCAGGGACATTGATGAAGTTGGAAGCCATCACTCTCAGCAAACTACCACAGGAACAGAAAGCCAAATACCACATGTTCTCACTCATAAGTGGGAGTTGAACAATGAGAACACATGGACACAGGGAGCAGCAGAATATCACACACTGGGGCCTCTCAGGAGCTGGAGGGCAAGTGGAGGGAGAGCATTAGGACAAATACCTAATGCATGCAGGGCTTACAACCTAGATGAATGGTTGATAGGTGCAGCAAACCACCATGGCACATGTATACCTATGTAACAAACCTGCACGTTCTGCACATGTATCTCAGAATTTAAGGTAAAAAATACATGAATAAAATCAAAAAGCATACCAACAAAATTCTAAATAATTAAATGCCTAATCCAGAAATGCTTAATAAAGTTGGAAGCATAATCTTCTTTCTGTACTATGTGCACTCACCTCACTTAAGGAATAGTATAATGATCCAACCCACCATGCTAGGACAAGGGTAGCATGGTAGGTTTCCAGTGACAGCCTGGACTCCAGAGGAATCCTTTGGCCTTGAAACGAAGAAAAAATAGACTCCCACCATGCTTTTTTGCTTGAGTTCTGCCCCTTCTCATCCAGAGAGAAAATCTGGATTACAAGTCATGACTGTCTAATATTTGCAAACTCGTGAAACCTAATTTTTTTGAGTTTGAGTTTGAAAATCTGATGTGGGCACCAGACTCATGATGGTAACCAGATTTCCAGGGTAAACAGCTAGTAGATATGATTGGACACCTGTCTTTCAGTTAGAGCCTAGAAGTCTTTTGGTGTCCTGGCTGTGGTAAGACTGTATTTGAAAGTCTGTAAAAGTTTCAGAAAGGTGAAGTAGAGTAACAGATTTGCAGAGATTCTGTCAGTGTTTCTTTTGCTTAAGTAAATTCCTTGGGTTTGCAATCATAAATCCCATGAGTAAATGAAAGAGAAACCAATGGCCCACAGCAGTATGTCATGTGTCTGAAGAATGGTGAATATTCTGATTTTTAAAAATTATTAGGATGGGAATTTTCATTTTTCCCTATAGTGAATTTTACATATGTATTTGTCTCTGCCTCTGCTTTTGTTCCCTGGCTAATGAGAATTCTCTGTGTGTATTTAAGGAAGAAAAGCCTTTATTCCCTCCTCACAGAGGAAAAGAAATTAGCCATGAAGGATAATCTATTTGTAATTGTAACCCTTCGTCTGTATCTAGCTTTTGAGGAAAACATTTTTGGAGATTAACTTATCATAGGAATCTATCATTTGTGAACAGTATAAAGATATCCACCCAAACAGATCTACCGTCAAGGTTGAAGAAACATATAGACTTGAAATCGATTCTGCATTGTTTAGAGAGCAGAGAATTTTGACTTCTACAGAATTTAGTTGGCTTATATAACAATAATATGAATGAATGTGTATGTGTATTTAAAACCTTGAATTGCACATAAAATGGGAATACAATAGCATATAACAAAATAGAGAAAAAAAATTTCTTAAAACTTCACCTATTAACTTCTGCTTGGGCAATCTCTAGCTTGTCAAAGAGTTTACATGATTCTTGCACTGTATGAATGTGAAGTATTTTCTAAGAGTATTTTAGAACACTTCTGCCTACATCCAGAGGGAATTAATAAATTTGAGGATGAGGTCTTAAATTTAACAGATTTTGTTCTGTTTAGCTTATTGAGATTAACAAGTACTTACACAAACTGAAAAGAACTCAAGAATTCCCATACAAAGAAGAAATTGGACTTCTGATGCTTTAAATTTACTGGCCCTTTAAGAAAAACTTTTCACACACAGAAACTGCCAATTCAGAAACTGAAAAGCTGAAATAGTCAAATGGTTGGAGACTAGGTTCCAAAGAAGGAAATGAAATGAGATATCAAACTAGCAATTAGTAATCATAAAAAAGCACTATTCAAAACTTCTGTGAAGCATTTTTAATATTTTTAAATAAACGTAAAAGAATATACGGTTCCAAGTTCATCTAATATTCTTAATCAAGATTAATCCTCCCACAAATCAGAGTGATTTGATAAATTTGGTTTTTAAAAAAAACTAAACGTCTTCTCCCAGACTTTGACAGTAAGGAATATAATGCAAGTGTAATACTGCATGAGTGTAACAATTTTTAATTAAAATGAAGAGATACAGAAAAAGTGAAAAAAATTTTCACCGAAAGAGTTTATTTTTAAATGTCCTTTTCAATACATAAATGTATTTGTTCTTCATAGCATTTAGATTACAAGGAAAAATCCAGGCAATAAACAGTCTTATGCTGTTAAGACTAATTTTAAAAACTGTTTGTGGGCAATCATGATGTCTGCATATAGAGAAATTTAATTTCTTCCTTTTTGATCTGTATGTTTTATTTCCATTTCTTGTCTTTTCACACTACTGAGACCTTCTAGCCTTATGTTGAATAACAGTAGTGAGAGCAGACATTCTTGCTTTATTCCCAGTGTTATCTGTAAAGTATTCAGTGTTTCACTGCTAAGTTAGCTATAGGTTTTTTGCAGGTGCTCTTCAGCAAGTTGAGAATTCCTTCCCAAATCCCTTTTATTATTTTTTTTTAGCATTTTTGTTACAAATGAGTGTTGAATGTTGTAAAATGCTTTCTCTGTCTGAATTGATGCCATCGTGATAGTTATTCTATTTAGCCTATTAATTTGGTTCATTGTACTATCAATTTTGAAATATTAAAACAGCCTTGCATCCCTAGAATAAAATAAAAACTAATGTTTAAAGCCTGACTTAAAGAGAGCCAAATGAAGAACAAACTGCCATTCACAACTGCTACAAAGAGAATAAAATACCTAGGAATACAACTAACAAAGGATGTAAAGGACCTCTTCAAGGAGAACCACAAACCACTGCTCAAGGAAATAAGAGAGGACACAAACAGGTGGGAAAACAGTCCATGCTCATGGTTAGGAAGAATCAATATTGTGAAAATGGCCATACTGCCCAAAGTAATTTATAGATTCAATGCAATCCCCATCAAGTTACCTATGACCCTCTTCACAGAACTGGAAAAAAACACCTTAAACTTCATATGGAACCAAAAGAGAGCCCACATAGCCAAGACAATCCTAAGCAAAAAGAACAAAGCTGGAGGCATCACGCTATCTGACTTCAAACTATACTACAAGGCTACAGTAATCAAAACAGCATGGTACTGGTACCAAAACAGAGATATACACCAACGGAACAGAACAAAGGGCTCAGAAGCAACGCCACATATCTACAACCACCTGATCTTTGACAAACCTGACAAAAACAATCAATGGGGAAAGGATTCCCTGTTTAATAAATGGTGTTGGGAAAACTGGCTAGCCACATGCAGAAAGCAGAAACTGGACCCCTTCCTGACACCTTACACTAAAATTAACTCCAGATGGATTAAAGACTTAAACATAAGACCTAACACCATAAAAACCCTAGAAAAAAACTTCAGCAAAACCATTCAGGACATAGGCATAGGCAAGGACTTCATGACTAAAACACCGAAAGCAATGGTAACAAAAGCCAAAATAGATAAATGGGATCTAATTAAACTTAAGAGCTTCTGCATAGCAAAAGAAACAATCATTAGAGTGAACTAGCAACTAACAGAATGGGAAAATTTTTTTGCAATCTACCCATCTGACAAAGGGCTAATATCCAGAATCTACAAAGAACTAAAACAGATTTACAAGGAAAAAAAAACCCATTCAAAAATGGGCAAAGGATATGAACAGACACTTTTCAAAGGAAGACATATATGAAGCCAACAAACATATAAAAAAAATGTTCATCACAGAGAAATGCAAATTAAAACCTCATTGAGAAACCATCTCACGCCACTTAGAATGGCGATCATTAAAAAAATCTGGAGACGACAGATGCTGGAGAGGATGTGGAGAAATAGGAACACTTTTACATTGTTGGTGGGAGTGTAAATTAGTTCAATCATTATGGAAGACAGTGTGGCTATTCCTCAAGGATCTAGAACTAGAAATTCCATTTGACCCAGCAATTCCACTACTGGGTATATACCCAAAGGACTATAAATCATTCTCTTATAAAGACACGTGCACACGTATGTTCATTGCAGCTCTGTTTACAATAGCAAAGACCTGGAAATAACCCAAACGCCCATCAATGATAGACTAGACAAAGAAAATGTGGCACATATACATCATGGTATACTGTGCAGCCATAAAAAATAATGAGCTCGCATCTTTGGTAGGGCCATGTATGAATCTGGAAACCATCACTCTCAGCAAACTGACACAAGAACAGAAAATGAAACACTGCATGTTCTCATTCATAGGCGGGTGTTGAACAATGAGAACATGGGGACACAGGGAGGAGAGCATCACACACTGGGGTCTGTTGAGTGGGGCTAGGGGTGGGACAGTTGTGGGGGAGGGTGGGGATGGATGACCTGCAGAGAAATGCCAGGTATAGGTGACAGGGATGGAGGCAGCAAACCACATTGCCATGTATGTACCTCTGGAGTCAGTTGGGGGGGACTAGGGGAGGGATAATGTGGGGAGAAATACCAGATATAGCTGATGGAGGGAGGAAGGCAGCAAACCACTTTGCCATATATGTACCTATGCAACAATCCTGCATGATCTACACATGTACTCCAGAACCAAAAGTAAAATAAAAAAAATAATAAAAATGTTCATCATCACTGGTCATTAGAGAAATGCAAATCAAAACCTCATTAAGATACCATCTCACACCAGTTAGAATGGTGATCATTAAAAAATCTGGAGAAAACAGATGCTAGGGAGGATGTGGAGAAACAGGAATGCTTTTACACTGTTAGTGGGAGTGTAAATTAGTTCAACTATTGTGGAAGACAGTGTGGCAATTCCTCAAGGATCTAGAAATAGAAATACCATTTGACCCAGCAATCCCATTACTGGGTATATACCCAAAGGATTATAAATTGTTTTATTATAAAGACACATGCACACGTATGTGTATTGCGGCACTGTTTACAATAGGAAAGACCTGAAACCAACCCAGATGCCCATCAATGTTAGACTGGACAAGGAAAATGTGGCACATATACACCATGGAATACTATGCAGCCATAAAAACTGATGAGTTCATGTCTTTTGCAGGGACATGGATGAATCTGGAAACCATCATCCTCAGCAATCTGACACAAGACCAGAAAACCAAACACCCCATGGTCTCATTCATAAGTGGGTGTTGAACAATGAGAACTCATGGACACAGCGGGAGAACATCACACACTGGGGCCTGCTGGGTGGTAAGGGGGGACTAGGGGAGGGTTAGCAGGAGGTGGGGGAATTGGGGAGTGATAACATTAATCAATACCTAATATAGGTGACAGGGGGATGGATGCAGCAAACCACCATGGCATGCCTATACCTATGTAACTATCCTCCACAATCTACACATGTACCCCAGAGCTTAAAAAGAAAAAGAAAAAAAATGTCTCTTGCAAAAATAATAATTATTACATATGGATTATGGAGTTCATACTACTTGGAAAATTAGAAAAATCATACATACATGCACTCATACCTAATCTTCTTGGCTTTTTTTTTCTTCTTAAGTATACTTCAAAAACTTAAATTCTTAGATATTTTAGGTGCTAAACCAAAGAATTAACATAGTAAATTGTCTTGTAATACTCAAGCTTTTGACTAGCAAATATTGTGTGTTGTAATACTTATTACTACTCAAGTACTAGAAATAGCTAGTAATTGCTATTACTATTTCTCTTGTTTTACTGATTTGAAGTGAATAGCATCATTTTTCACAAAGTTTGAAAATAATTATTTATGATTTTCCAGGTCTTTGGACATACACAAGAACATATTGGTAAGCTTACATACATCGTTGAAATTGTTACCGTGTATAATTCTGACAAATAAAGTTCAGAAAAGCCTCACAAAAACTGTTTGGGACGTGAAATAAAAAATATAACCAAAAGCAAAACAAAAATATAGGTTCTTTTTGAGGAGAGGAAAAAAGGTATTTGTTTCATATTCTTTGAGAGAAAATAATTTAAAGAAATGGCAATAAAGGCATTTTTAATCATTTAATGCAAAACATCACATTTTTTCATAATATTAAAAGTAAGGAAGTTTTTTCTTTTATTCTTTAATTTTTTTTATTTCTTTGAAACAAATTTCTAGAAAAGTGATCAGAACAATACAAAGAACATTTTTTCTTCAACTGATTGAGAGTAAGTTGTCAACTTGGTGACATGTTAGCTCCAAAACAGTGTAAACTTATTACAAACAAGAACCTCCTTCCTCACAATCTCATACAACTGCCAAAATCTAAAAAGTTAACATTGATCTCAAAGTAACATTTAATCCTCAGAAACCATTCAAGTTTCACCTATTGTCCCAATGATGTCCTTTATAGCAAAAAGTCACTTAATTTTGGCTTGCCTCATATTTTCTCATAATTGTATACTGACAATATAGCCAAGCATCGCTTACTGAGGGGATGTATTCAGGGCAATGCTACGTTCAGTGATTTCATGATTGTGTGAACATCTGAGTGTACTTACACAAACCTAGGTGGTATAGCCTAATAAACTCCTAGGCTGAATGATAAGGTCTATTGCTCCTAGACTAGAAACTTGTATAGGATATTACTGCACTGAATCTGTAGGCAATTGTAACACAATGGGGAGTATTTGTGTATCTAAACATAGAACATATACAGGAAAATGTAGTATAAAAGATAAAAAATGGTATACCTGTACAGGGCACTTACCATGAATGGAGATTATAGGGGTGAAAGTTGCTCTGGATGGTCAGTGAGTGAGTGGTGAGTAAATCTGAAGCCTAGGACATAACTATACATTACTGTAAACTTTATAAGCTGTACACTAAATTTATTTTAAAAATATTTGTTCATCAGTAATAAATTAATCTTCACTTACCATAACATTTTTACTTTAGAAACTTTTAAATGTTTTAACTATTTGACTTACAAGAGCTTAAAACACAAGCACATTGTGGAACTGTATAAAAATATTTTCTTTCTTTATATCTTTTTCTGTTAGTTTTTTCTATTTTTATAAATTTTAGATCTTTCAAAACTACACAGAAACATAGGAGTTTGACAACTTGCTTCTGAAAAATTCTTGGAGGAACAACTCTTGGATGAACAACAAAATTAAGGCAGAAATAAAAAAAAAACTGAAGTTAATAAAAATACAGGCAGAACTTACCAAAACCTTTGAAATGCAGCTAAAGCAGTGTCAAGACGGAAGTTTATAGCACTAAAATACCCACATTGAATAGTTAGAAAACTCTTAAATTAATAACCCAACAATGCAACTAGAGGAACTAGGAAAAACAAACAGAACAATGCAACAGCAAAGCTAGTAGCAGAAATGAAATAACAAAAATTAGAGAAGAACTGAAAGAAACTGAGGCCCCAAAATCCATACAAAAGATCAATAAAATTGATAGTTGGTTCTTCAAAAGAATAAACAATGTCGATAGACTGCTTGATAAATTAAAGAGAAAAGAGAGAAGATCCAAACAAGCACAATCAGAAATGGTAAAGATGACATTATGACCAATCCTATGGAAATACAAAAGATCCTCAGAGACTATTATGAAAAGCTCTATGAACAGAAATTAGAAAACCTAGAAGAAAGGAGAAATTCTTGGGCACATACATAACCTCCCAAGATTGAACCAGGAAGAATTTAAAACCTTGAACAGACTAAAAACAAGTTTGGAAATTGAATCAGTAATAAACCTACCAAACAAAAAGAGCCCTGAATTAGATAAACTAACAACTGAATTCTACTAGATTTACAAAGAACTGATACCAATCCTACTGAAACTGTTCCAAAATTTGAGGAGGAAGTACTCTTCCCTAACTCAGTCTGTGAAGCCAACATCAGTCTAATACCAAAATTTGGCAGAGACACATTAAAAAAGAAACTTCGGGTCAATTATCTCTGAAGAATGTAGATGCAAAAATCCTCAACAAAATACTAGTAAGCTGAATCCAGCAGCATATCAAAATATTAATTCACCAAGGTCAAGCAGGCTTTACTTCCAAAATGCAAGGTTGATTTAACACATGCAAATCAATAAACGTATTTCACCACATAAACAGAATCAAAACCAAAAATCATAGGATCATATCAATAGACACAGACAGAGCCTTCTATAAAATCCAACATGTCTTTATGATGACTTTCAGCAGACTAGGCATAGAAAGAAGATACTTTAAAATTAGAGCCATCCATGACAAACCCACAGCCAACATAATAGTAAATGGGCAAAAGCTGGAACCATTCCCTTTGAGAACTGGAACAAGACAAGTGTGCCCACTCTCACCACTCTCACCTATTTAATATAGCACCGGAAATCCTAGCCAGAGCAATAAGGCAAGAGAAAGAAATAAAAGGCATCCAAATAGAAAAAAGAAAAGTCAAATTATGACTCTTCACTGATGATATTATTCCATACTTAGGCTAACCCTAAAGACTCTACAAAAAGGCTCACGGAACTGAGAAATGACTTCAGTAAAGTTTCAGGATATGAAATCAATGTACAAAAATCAGTAGCATTTTTTTTTTTGAGAGGAGTTTTGCCATTGTTGCCCAGGCTGGAGTGCGATGGTGCAATCTCAGCTCACCACAACTTCTACCTCCCAGGTTCAAGTGATTCTCCTGCCTCAGCCTCCAGAGTAGCTGGGATAACAGGCATGGGACACCATGCCTGGCTAATTTTGTATTTTTAGTTGAGAGGGGTTTCTCCATATTGGTCAGGCTGGTCTCGAACTCCCAATTTCAGATGATTGTCTGCCTCGGCCTCCCAAAGTGCTTTGATTACAGACATGAGCCACCACACCTGGCTGATCAGTAGCATTTTTATATACCAACATCATTCTAGCTGAGAACCAAATCAAGAACACAATCTCATTTATACTAGCCACAATGAAAATGAAGTTTATAGGAATTTATTTAACCAAGGAGGTGAAAGATCTGTACAAAAGCAAACAAACAAAAAACCTAAACACACTGCTGAAAAAGAAATCAGAGATCACACAAATAGACAGAAAATACTTCCTGCTCATGGATTGGAAAAATCAATATAGTTAAAATGGCCATACTACCCAAAGCAATTTACAGATTCCATGCTATCCTTATCAAAATACCAATGTTATTTTTCACAAAATTAGGAAACTATTCCAAAATTCATTTGGAGCCAAGAAAGAGCCTGGATAGCCAAAGCAATCCTAAGCAAAAAGAACAAAATCAGAGGCATCATATCACTTGACTTCAAATTATAAGGATATAGATGTCAAAACAATATGATATTAGTACAAAAAAAGACACATAGACCAGTAGAACAGAATAGAAAACCTAGGAATAAACTGGCACACCTACAACCGTCTTCAAAAAAATTAACAAAAATAAGCAATAGGAAAAGGACTTCCTAGTCAATAAATGATGCTGGCATAACTGGTTAGCCATATGCAGAAGCATAAAACCTTACATCTCACTACATACAAAAATTAACTAAAGATGGATTAAAGGTTTAAATGGGATACCTCAAACTTTTAAAATCCTAGAAAAACATATAGGAAATAACCTCATCATAGGCTTTGGCAAAGAATTTATTGCTAAGTCCCAAGGGCAATTTCAATAAAATAAAAATTGATAAGTAGGACTTAAGTAAACTACAGATCTTCTGCACAGCAAAAGAAATTACCAATGGAATAAACAGCCTACAGAATTGGAGAAAATATTTGCAAACTATGATCTGAAAAAGTTCCAATATCCAGAATCAACAAGGACTGAAGCAAATCAACAAGCAAAAACCAAAAAATCCAATTAAAAAATGGGCAAATGACATGAACAGACACTTATCAAAAGAAGACATACAACTGTCCAACAAACATTAAAAGATGCTCAACATCACTAATCATTAGAGAAATACAAATCAAAACCACAATGAGATATCATCTCACACCAGTCAGAATGGCAATAACTAAAAAGTCAGAAAAACAACAGATGCTGGTGAGGCTGAGGAAAAAAAGAAACACGTGTACACTGTTGGTGGAAATGTAAACTAGTTCAGCCACTGTGGAAAGCAGTTTGAGTTCTCAAATAACTTGAAATGGGATTTCCATTTGACTCAGTAATCCCATATAATTCTTGGTTATATGCCTAAAGAAAAATAATTCATTCTATGAAAAAGATACATGCACCTATATGTTCATTGCATCACTATTCACTATAGCAACGAAATGAAATCAGCTCAGGTACCCATCAAAGGTAGATTGGATAAAGAAAATGTGGTACATACACACCATGGAATACTACACAGCCATAAAAAGAATGAAATCTTGTCCCTTGCAGTAACATGGATGGAGTTGGAGGCCATTATCCTAAGCAAACTAACATAAAAACAGCAAACCCAAATACTGGATGTTCACACTTATAAGTAGGAGCTAAACATTGAATACACATGAATGTAAAGATGGCAACAATAGACATTGGGGACCACTGGATGGTGGAGGGAGGGACAGGAGTATAGGCTGAAGAACCATCTGTTGTTGGGTCCTATGCTTACTTTCTGGATGATGAAATCATTTGGATTCAAGCTTTAGCAACATGCAATTTACCTATTTAATAAACCTGCATGTTTACTCTTTAATTTATAATAAAAATTGAAATTATTTAAAAATTTGTGTTTTTTTATTTAAATTTTTTTGTTGTTGTTGAAACTAAGACCAAACATGCACATTAGCCTGTTAGCTTAAGGTTGCATGGGTCAGGATCATTAATATCACTATTTTCTGCCTCCACACCTTGTCCCACCGGAAAGTCTTCAGGGATGATAACACATATGGAGCTGTCATTTCCTAGGATAACAATGCCTTCTTCTGGAATCCCTCTTGAAAGACCTGCCTGATACTGTTTTACATTTAAGATTTTTTTTAATAGGTAGAAGGAGTACACTAAAAAAAACAATAAAAATATGATACATACATAAACCAGAAACAGTTGTTTATTATCATTATCAAATATCATTACTGTATATAATTGTATGTGCTGGCCTTTGATACAGTTGGCAGCACAGTAGGTTTGTTTACATGGACATCACCACAAACATGTCAATAACATGTTGCACTACAAAGTTATGATGGCTGTGATGTCATCAGACAATAGGAATTTTTCAGCTCCATTATGATCATATGGGACCACCATTGTATATGTGGTTTGTTACTGACTGAAGCACCATTATTCAGTGTATGACTCTACATCTATCATCTCAGGAGTATCACAGAAGTGATGTTTTCCTTATTGCATTCTATCAGGTGGCACTTGATTTTGACATATCTCATTACTTATGATGTTCCCTTTGATCATTTGATTAAAATGATGTCTCCCCAGTTTTTCCACTGTAAAAGTAAGCCTTTTCCACTTTCCATAGAAGAGGCATTTTGTGAGGAAGTGCTTTGAAACTATGTATGATTCCTCTTCTTCATCAAACTGTTAATGAATTCATTTGTATCAGTAGGAAGGTCATGGTTTTCTATTTAATTCAATGGGTTATGATCCACTGCTATCATTATTTTAAATCAAGTTTGTCAAGATATAATTACATATGATGAAATATAGCTATTTTAGGTACACGAGTTGAGTTTTAAGAATATGTGCACCCATGTAACCACACCAATCAACATATAGAAAATTGTATTTCTTTTCCCTTTTTTTTTTTTTTTTTGAGACAGTATCTCATCCTGTTCTTTAGGCTGGAGTGCAGTGGCACAATCACAGCTGATTGCATCCTTGATCTCCTGGGCCCAAGTGATCCTTCCACCTCAGCCTCCTGAGTAGCTGAGACCACAGGTGTATACCACCATGCATGGCTAAATTTCTTATTTTTTGTAGAGACAAGGATTTTCTATGTTTCTCAGGCTGGACTTGAACTGCTGGGCTCAAATGATCCTCTCAGTTGGCCTCCCAGTGTGCTTGGATTATAGGTGTAAGCCACTGTTCCTGGTCCAAAAATTTTCATCACCTTAAAAAGTTTCCTGGTAACTATTTGTGGTCAACCTACTTAACCACCGATCTGTTTTCTGTCAAAATACATGGATTTTTCCTCTTCTAGACTTTTATATAAAGGGAATCATATAGTATGTACTCTTAAAACATAATGTGTTTGAGATTCATCCTTGTTGTCATATGTATTCGTTGCTCACTCCTTTTCATTGCTTAGTAGTATTTCAATATGTGGATATACCACAATTCATATAGTCTCCAGTTGATAGACATTTTGGATTTTCCTATTTAGAGGCAATTTTGAACAAAATTGATGTGAACATGTGTAAACAAGTCTTTGTATGAATATATGTTTCACTTGATATGTGTTTATTGAGCTTTAACACACTGCCAAACTGTTTTCCAAAGTAACTATACCATTTCTTAATCCTACTATCAATATATGAGTTCCAGTTGCTCTGCATCCTCATGAACATTTAGAATTGTCCTTTTTATAATTAGCCATTGTTAGCGAGTCTGTAGTATATCTCATTGTGGTTTTAATTTGCATTTCCCTGATAACATCTTTTTATGGGCTTTTGGCTATTTGTATACTTTTGGAAGAGTCTTTTTATACATTTTTCCCACATTTATTGGGTTGTATGCCTTCTTAATAATGTATTTCAAGAGTTTTTCATATACTATAGCTATATATCCCTTGGTGAATTCATCTGGGTATAAATATAGGATAAATTCTTACAGATGTAGTTGCCAAGTCAAAGAATGTACTTTTTAAAATTTTGAGAGATCTGATTAATTACCCTCTATAGAAACTGTACCAATGTATAATCCCCTTAACAAAGTAGGAGACAGAGCAAAATATCAATGTTATAAAATTGAAATTAATTATCAAATTTTATAGATATCCATCTCACTTTATTTACTACATGTATTTTCAAAAATGTGGACAAAATGCATCTGGGGTAGAATTTCTTCCACATTACTTCGTATAATATAGATAAAATCATTGAAATAAAGAAATGTAGGAGAAAATTTCTTAATGCAGAACCAAAAAATATTATTGTTATGGCAAGATTCTGGTATGAAATAAATGGTCAAAAATAAAATTATAAATGAGCTTATAACAAAAATATATTATAACAGGGCATAATTTGTGAGCATATAAATTCAACTTACGTAATTAATTATATTTAGAAAAAGCCTCTCTCCATTTAAAATACTGCTAAAATATAAGACACTGCTATTTTAAAATAATAAATGTACTTGAATACCAAAGATAAATTATATGGTAGTGTAAAATAGATCAAGGTGACAAAATTATTCAAAATATAACTCTTATATGAGTGCAGAGTTTTAGTTGGGGATGATGAAAAGCTGCTAGAGATGGAGAATAGTGATGGTTACATAACGATGTAAATGTACTTAATGCCACTGAACTATACACTTAAAATGGCTAAAATTGTAAACTTTATGTTACATACATTTTACCACCATGAAAAATACAGAAAAAATCTATTAGTTCAATATTTAAGTTTTCTATATATTGAAGTATATTTAAATGATTTCACACCATGTAAAAGCCTTTTATCTTACTGAAGTAAAAACCAACAAAAAGTCACTTCTTGTCCCTAAGTTTTTCCTGTAACCCTTTGTTTTAATTCTACATTATATCAATGTACTTATTTCATATTTCATCAGATAATATTTGAAAACTATTAAGAGGCAATGAATAATTATGCAAAGTTATTATCCCACCACCTCTTTCTCCACATAATCTATTTTGCAAATACAGGTTTTCATATGTGGAGTTTCTTAAACACTTATGTTATTATTAAAACACTTTGAGCTTTCTTAATAGTGATGACTCAATTGTCTGTTTGTAAACTCCTAAAGTCTTTATTCACAAAGAAGACTCATCATTTTCAAAAGAAAAGGTCACTATATGAAATAGTCATGGTTCTTATTAAATAAAGGTTTATAAAGATATTACAGATTTTATTTACTGCAATTATATTGAAAGCTATTTCTCACAGAAAACAAATAGAAAGTATTATCTCCTTCACCGGTATAGCATTAAGCTTTTATGAGGAAATAATTGTATTTTACATAATGGCATTTATCAATGCTAAAGGTTACCATGTCCAAATATAAGATAAATGATAATAATTTTCATTTGTAGGTTTTAGGTCTCCAAAGAGTTTCCATTGCTTCTTTTGATGAGGCAGTCTGGTGGCATAGTGTCAAGAGGTTTTATTCATATATTTTACAGGTGAGATAACTGAGGTTTAAAAAATTCAATGAGTTACCCAAGATCTCACACTGAAAGATGTTCATCTTGAACCAGGATTCTTTGTGTCATTCCCAGACTGTTTCCCGTGGATATCATAATGGACTACCTTAATTCTTGGTTCATCACTAGTTACAACCAGTATCACAAGCAATAAAGAGGCTGGCAGAGTATGTGGAATTGTGTGATACCACTGTTACCAATGTAGGAACACCTCAAAGAATATATCTTCCTGGTGTCACTGGCGTACTTTTTACAAAATAATAAAAGCTCACAAAATTCTGTCAGGTTGACCTACCATTTCTGCATTTATTCCTCTATTTGATATTCAGGTATACTTACAACACATCTGCGAGGTAGCAGGTAAAGCATATGGCTGACAAACTCATTTATTTGGTAAATGGAAAAACCAAAGCTTAGGGAAGCCAACAGATTCCCGAAGCTCATACAGTCAGGTGTGTTGCACAGTTGAGTTGGGATACAGTGCTAATTGTGCCCAGGTCTTCTCAGTCCAAATATTGAGCAAGTTCCATTAATGTAGAAGATAAATAAAAGCATAGTGGATTTTATTACCAACATTATTTAAACTTTCTAGTGCCTGATAATGGGATCTTATGTTTAATGAATATTTTCCAGTCTGAAGTTTTAAATTTTCACCTTTAGAAGATATATTGTTTTTATTTAAAAAAATACCCAAATAGCTCTGTTTAAGATATTTGAGCTGAATTCAAGAAATCCTTCAGTTTCACAGCAGACATCAACTGTAATGTCTAAGCTCTCAAGACAGTGAGAAAAACAACTTGATTTTTTTCTTTCTTTTCTCTCTAAAGGATGAAAATGAAGAGTTTTCTCCTGTGAAAAGTCAGACATTGAAATATTTTCTGCCCAAAGAAATGTTATTAAAAAGGTGAGGTGTGTGCAACAAAATTCTGAGGTACCCTTCTATAAAATTAGAGATTGAATTCTCTCCTCAGTAATTACATAAATCATATTTATGGAATTCTACTTTTCACCAAATGAATAAATCATAGTTGCTAAGTGCTGAGTATACCCATGTTCCATGTACAAGTCCTGTGGTCCCTGTTGGAATCTTATTCCCTTGAACCACGCATTCCAGCCTCTGGCTGCCAAGTATTTTTATGTCTTCAATAAACTAAACTGAACCAAGCTATGATTACTGAATTGCAGACTATTAGAAGCCGAATGTAGCTGTTGGTGTATCACCATGGGAAATAAAAACTTATTATATTCATTTTGTATGTAACCTAGACAGTTGCATTTGCAAGCAATCGGCATTTGCAGGGACTGTTTCAGATCTGGAGAGGTTGCACAGGAGACCTCATCATGGTTTCTATGCCTGCTTGGGATTCCTAAGCTACCCGCCACAGAATTAATTGTGAAGAAATTGAAGGATCAAAGTTGTTTCCCAGGTTACAATGATATCTTCTTCAGTTGCTTAAAATAGTCTTGTTCTTCATGCACACACAAGTGGGCTCTGAATAACAAAATAAAGTAATGGAGGATGAGCAAGAGCCATGTACATGAATTGCATGAGGTTAAAATCCACAATGAATTAATGCTATAGACATTCATCTCCAAGGAGACTGTAAAATAAATTTTCAGAGAAACACTGATTTTGAAAACATTTGTTAAACAGAAACAAAAAAAAATGTTTTTCCCAACACAATATCTATTGCATAAGTACTTGACTGCTAGCTGATATCTCTACCTCCATTAAGTGGAAGCCAGCAGTAGATATAAAAAACAAAGCACAAATTAAAGCAATTATCAGTTTAATTATTGAAGTCTCTCCTAGCCAAAAAGCTGTCAAAGCCATAGCTGAGTAATCCATATAGCACATGGTTCCAAAGCCATATAAAGTGTTTTAGGCAATAACTCTACAAAATCTGGAGGCTTCCTCAAAATTTTTCTTACTGTCTAGTGAGATAATAAAATTAATCTTTTTATTAACTACTTACAGAGAAAAAAACATTTCCCTTACCCTAATTTGAAAATAATTTGCCCTACTAAATTTTTCTATTGCTATGTGACCAAATTCTACTGCTTCGAAAAGGGTATAAAACTCATACAACAAAATTCAGTGTCTTCTAAATACAAAAAGGATTGCATTCAAGCCTACTCTCTGTTATTAGAATAATCTAAATCTATCACTTTTAGAGTGTTAAGTCCTCTCCAAAGGTCGTCTTCAAAATGACTAACCAAAAGCCAACAAATGTAAAGAAATGGGAAATTTCACTTTCTTTTTATTAGGAGGATAAACAATACTCTAAAAAGGAAGCAGACAACCATGAAGTGGAAATTCAAGTATCCAGTCCATTATCAAAAGAATAACAGCATTTTCTTGCCTGGCTTTTGCATTTACACAGAGGTCCTTCCAAATGATTTAAAAATAACCCTCCGGAGGAGAGAGATCCAAGATGGCCAATTAAGAACAGCTCAGGATTGTAGCTCCCAGTGAAAGCGCGGAGAGCGAGTGGACGCCGCACTTTCAGACAGATTTTTGTTGCCTACAGACTGGGAGATTCCCGGCAGAGGAGCCACACGGGTCGCCAGTGTGACTTTTTTGTCCGGCGCAGCTATTTTTCTGGCGCCCCGGCGTGGCGCTTCTCGGTGCGGAGTATACGGGATGGGGTGCCCTTTGAGTCAGGCTCGGCTGGTCCCATCCCCACAAGGAGAACAGCAATTGGAAGCACTGAGGACTGAGAGTTTCACAGTAAGCACAGCTGAACCCGGGAAGGCCTAGCTCTGTGGGGAAGGGGCGCCCGCCAAAGGAAAACTAAGAAACAGAAAAAACTTCATCACC
>CAUYLG010037459.1:42-107296 GCA_963573385.1 Cacajao melanocephalus
ATGGTAGTTTGCTGCCTCCATCCCCCCGTCACCTATATTAGGTATTTCTCCTAATGTTATCCCTTCCCAACCTCCCCACCCACTGCGATAGCTCCCCAAGCCCCCCCCCCCCCAACACACCCCCCGGGGTGTTGTTACCCAACCAGTGTCCCAGTTTTTATAAATATTATTTTGTTGTTTAAAAATTTTAAAAAATTGGACACTGGGTGGGTAAAATCACACACTGGGGTCTGTTGGGGGGTGCGGGACTCGGGGAGGTATAGTGGCGGGTGGGGAGGTTGGGGAGGGATAACACTGGGAGCAATGCCTGATGTAGGTGACGGGGGAATGGAGACAGCAAACAACCATGGCATGTGTGTACCTATGCAACAATCCTGCAAGATCTGCACATGTACCCCAAAACTTAAATTACAATTTTAAAAAATTTAAAATAAAAAGCAAAGGCCTGAAGGAGGTAAAAAGATACAAGCATCTTATGTCCAGAATCAAATGTATTGTGGGGGTCTTGGCCAATGATATTGGTCACTTTGTAAATGAATTGGAAGTCCTAATTCTGCTTTAGCTTAGAAATGTGATTATCCTACAGCTTGTAAGAAATCAACTTTAATCCTCTTTTAAATGTCATTCAACAGGTTCTCTGCTGTACAGGGGATGCAAATGTATTTTTCTTATCAAATCTTTTCTAATTCACTTTCCTTCCACAGGACATTCTCAGAAATAATTTAAGACTGTACTCAGGAACTTGCTCCAATCTTGAATAACATATGTTTGAAGCATATTGTCTCTCCAACTTGCAAATTATTTCTGAATCACTATTCCAAGCAGAGATCCTTGCTACTCCACACAAAAATTAAACATGAAATTTTCTGGCATATTATGTCCACATCTAAGCTGTGCTCATGTATTTTAGTGTCAGCTCAAAATAAAAATTTTAAACTCCAGCATTGTCTACCCTATGCAAAAGAAACCCAACTTTCTTGTTGTATAATCATAGCCAAGTTTTCAAGAGGTTGGGAGATACAATTCAAGACGTACCTTCTCCAGATAGAGAAAAATAGTACTAGTACATATTTTTCAGGTATACAAAGAGAAAAATAAATATTGAAATGGAGTCCAAGTCCTGGTTTAGTCTCAAATTTACAGGACAATATGAAAAAACTGTATCTTTACACATGATTTTGAATTGGAAAATAAATAAAATTTTGCTTGTGTGTTGATAATCAGACCCTTTTAACAGCACAGCTATTAAAATGTCCTTGTGAGTAGCATGTAATATATAATCTGTATGAGCTAAAACTGAACATATACATTTGGTTGAACCCTTGATACAGAAATTTAAAATGAAATTTATGAAGCTTCATTAACCATGTGTGACCCTTCTATGGAAGTCTTGGGATGCATGAGTTTTACTTCTTTCTCTGCTTCAGCATGGACACTTATGTAAATGAGTTTTGTTTGTTTTGTTTTGTTTTGTTTTGTTTTGTTTGAGACAGACTCACTCTGTCACCCAGGATAGAGTGCAGTGGAGCAATCTTGGACCTCCATCTCCCGAGTTCAAGACATTCTCATGCCTCAGCTTCCCAAGTAGCTGGGATTACCGGCCTCTGCCACCACGCCTGGCTGATTTTTGTATTTTCAGTAGAGACAGGTTTTCACCATGTTGGCCAGGCTGGTCTCGAACTCCTGACGTCAAATGATCTGCTCACCTCAGCCTCCCAAAGTGTTAGGATTATAGGCATGAGCCACCATGCCCAGCTTATGTAAGTGTTAAATGATTCCATTTACTCTACACTAGCAATACCTCTTTGAGTTTTTGAAGAAGTTATTATACCAGTGACAGATCAATATAATATTTAGAGCTAAAAGAACATCAGTCAGTAACAGTTACTGTCTTTTTCTCCTAAGATACAGGGGTTTTTCTTGTATCATCTGGACATATTATATACACATATTCTTTAGGACGTAGTTGCAAAATGGTGGTTCCTATCTAAGAGCAACATGTGTGACTCCCAGTATTTTAATCCCACCCCTATTTTTAGGAATTCCTCACTTTGTAGGGCCTGATAAGAAGAAGAACCTGTCCCAGCCTGGACAACATGGTGAAACCCTGTCTCTACTAAAAACACAAAAATCACCCTTGTGTGGTGATGTATCCCTGTAATTCCAGCTACTAGGGAGGCTGAGGCACAGTAGCTGAATCATTTGAACCCGGGAGGCAGAGGTTGCAGTAAGCTGAGATCAGGCCACTGCACTCCAGCCTGGGCAACAGAGCGAGACTTCATCTCAGAAAAAAAAAAAGAAGAAGGTGAAAGAACCTGTCTTCCATGGGGGGAAAAAAAAACTAAAAAACTAGATACTATTTTTTGCCCTTTTTTACAACTAAACATAACACATAAACTAGGCTTGGCGGATCAGACATAGTTTCCCCAGGATTGATTCCAAGAGCTAGTAGAATAGAAAGCAAGGGCATTGGAGGATCCATGCTGGAGGCATTGGCAGCGGTTCAGGATAGTATCCAGTGTTCAACAAACAAAGACAATCTTGTCCTCAGCCAATTAATTCTAAGACATGATTTATGCCTGAAATTCACACTTCTTGGGACCTTTACCTGGCCTGTTTTACAAACCAATTTCTGACAATTAAATAAACCATTTGAAATCTTTTAAATAACCTTCCTTCCTACATAATAACTTAATCAGTTTGAGTTACTTGTGGCAAGGAATCTTGACTAAGTACACCTAAGGCTTTGCAGAAAAGATACCAAGGTATGAAATACGCTAGCCGTGGTATGCAGCAATCTTGGCATATAACCAACCTCCTAGTCAGAATTACCTGAATAAAATAGCAATAGTTGCTTATCTTAAAAATTAAATTACTAGGTTGATGCAAAAGTAATTGTGGGATTTGCCATTACTTTTAAAATTTAGCAATGAGTATAGATTTTAGGTAAACAGACTTAAAATACATTTCTAAAATTACATTCTGACTACCCACATGTATGGTTTCTATACCACTCCCACCTCTTAAATAGACTACAAACAACTTGTGCTAATTATTCTCATTAACTTCCTTTAAAAAAATCATTCTACACCTCCCTGTGCCCTTTTTGGTGCCCGAGTAGGCTTGACTGCAGCTTGCATCATTTGGGCTCTCTGACCATTTATTTATCTCATTGGATTTTTCAGTTGCTGGCAATAATGGCACAGTGTCTTTGGCAGCACAAAGATACAACTCCTTGCCTTGACCACAACTCCTGCGGAATATGTGTAGCTCCTGCAGGGTATGAAACAGCAACAAGATAGCAAGAACCTGAGGGTGTTGTCTTCATCTGTTTGGTCGAAGCTGGGTGATGGCCGCCAAAGGAATGAGGAAGGCAATACGTAGAAAGTGCATAATTTCCTTTTAAATGAAGAATATAGAAGTTGCATGCATCAATTCTACTCACATTCAATTGGAAAGAATTTAATCGTATGGCCACGCCTAGCTGCCAGAGAGGCTAAGAAATGAGGTCTCCAGCTGGATAGCCATATGTAACATCAATATAACTATGGGATAAGGGAGCATGCATATGAAGGAACAACTACTCATCTTACACAAAGCCTGTCATGAGGATTAAAAAAGCATATGAAGAGTGTCTTGTCCTTAACAAACAGCACATAAAAGTTGGTTTCCTCTCTCTCCATACTTTCCTACCCAATAAGCTCAGAGAGCATTTCCTGCCATGAAAAAATTATTGCACACAGTTTCTCTCTATATGGCACAAAAGTCCCATTATTGTTTCCTAATTGAGTTTAATGTGTGCCACTAAATCACTGAGAGCCATCTGCTCCATCACCCCCTTTTATATCTACCAAAAGTCTATGTGCAAGTACCAAGACAGCGTGGTTAGAGTTTCTTACTTTCATTATGTTTAAAACTAATTTTCAGTAACTTAGTAAAAAAATTAAAAATAGAGTGCTTATATTTAAGTTGTTAGACACATTCTACTAGCTTGGCCATGGCTTGAGATTTACAGTGAAAACAAACTTTCAAAAAATTGATTTTATGTTTTAGAGCAGTTTGAGGTTTACAGAAAAATAGCAGTGTGGTGTATTTGTTACAATTGATGAACCAATGCTGATTCAACATTATTGTTATTAATAGAAATCCATAGTTTACATGAAGCTCATACTTTATGTTGTACAGTTCCTCCATGGGTTTTGACAAATGCATAGTGTCATCTAGCCAGCATTATAGCATAATACAGAATAGTTCCACCATCCTAAAAAGTCCCTGTCCTCCACCTATTCATAGCTCCCCTTTTCTGTGAATCACTGGCAACCACCAATCTTTTTAGATCCCTCACAATTTGTCCCTATTCCGTTAGACATATCAGTTCCTATGGTTTTGACTTTTCCAGAATGTCCTATATTTGGAATCATACAGTATGTAGCCTTTTCAGACTAGCGTTTTTCACTTAGCAATATGCATTTTTAAATATCCAACTTTTCTCATTTTTTTAGTTGTTTTATTATTTGCTTTTAAATTGACAAATTAAAATTGTATTTGTTAATGGTGTCCAATATTATGTTTTAAAATATGTATACATTGTGGAATGGCTAAATTGAGCTAATTATCATATGCATTGCCTCACATATTTACTTGTAGTGAGAATCCCTTAATTCTATTTTCTTAGCAATTTTCTAGTATGCAATATGTTGTTATTATCTATAGTCACCATGTTGTACAATATGGTGACTATAGCACTCCTCCTTGAAAGCATTCCTCCTATTTAACTGAAATGTTGTATCCTTTGGCAAATATCACCTCATTCTCTTCCATCCCCTAATCCTTAATCACCACCATTCTACTCCCTGCCTTTATGAATTCAACTTTTTTAGATTCCACATATAAAGATCATAAAGTATTTATCTTTCGTTGCCAGGCTTATTGCACTTAATATCGTATCCTTCAGATTAATTCATGTGGTTGTAGCTGACAGAATTTTCTTCCTTTTTAAGGCTGAATAGTCTCCCATTAACAGTATATCACATTTTTTACCATTCATCCACTGATGGACACTTAGATTGCTATAATGAACATGAGAACGTTGATTATAGCATTATTCACTAAACCATGATTTCTTGTATATCAATGCTCAGGATGAGGCTACCTTGAAGAGCTTCTTAAAAGTTAATTCTTAAAAAGCAATAAGTAAATAATGGAAAAGTAGTATATAGGTGTCAAAGTTCCACATGTTAAGGTTCACTCATACAAGCCAAACTACAAACAGTCATCAACCCTTTATTTACTTACTGTGATGATGGAAGCAAGAGACAAAAAGAGGCACCAGTTCCTTAATATTCCATGTGTCCCCATGCATCAGCACCAAGAGAGGATCAGATAACATGCAGCACGGGTGGGAGGAATTGTCTCATTTTCCAGGAAGCCCAAACAAACCAAAGAGGCTCTGAGTTCTTCTGGAGTTCTTTCTGGAGGAAGTGGCAGTGCAAGTTCTTCACTAAAACTCCCTCTGAAAGTATACAGTGCACTGGCTGTGCAACAAACCTAGTGGGGAGCACAACTGTCCCTTATAAAGGCTGTCACGCAAATCCTTTATCGTTGCCTATAGTAGTGCATGAAAGATCACACATGGTATTTTGACCTGGAGTTGGACTCTTCAGTAGGTATAACAAAATTTGAAAAGTTAGTAATCCAATAACTTAAAATTGGAAAAAACAGCTCTGCTCTACTAATATTGAGTTATTTTGTATAGCAAGTGTAATGTGTCTATCCTCTGCTTAAAATCTTTAGTGGATCTCAGTGGCTCCAAGATTAACTGTGAACTTCTTTACTTGACACATTTCAATCTAGCTCCAGCATAGGCACTTGTACTTCACTTGTGCAAAAACATTCTCCATGACAGTCCTGTTAAACGACTAGGTTTCACCAAATGTACTATACAACTTTCTATGTATTCTAAGGGTTTTCTGATGTGCTTGTCTTAGCATAGGGTGTAATTCATCTCTTTTCTAGTTTATACTTCCTTTGTAATCCTTAAATATCTAATTCAAATATTACTTCTTCTGGGAAGATTTCTCTGGAACCTAAGAGATCGATAGATCCACATCTTAATTTCAGAGGTAATCTACAAACCTCTGTTTTACTACAATTTTTACTACAATTTTCACTCTTGACATTTTGGAAGTCTTCAAGCCAAGTCAGTAAGTCAACCTATGGACAAATATTCTGTGTTATGTATTCCTCTAATATCAATTCCCCTTTCTTTTATAGTAGTAGAAGTTTAGTTGGTCCCACTGTTTCTCCAAATAAGACTACATTTCCCAACTTCCACTGAAGCTAAATGTACCAATTGATCATGTTTTGAATAAAAATACTGTCTGCAGTTTCCTGATAGTGCCCTTAAAAGGTGGAATAGGGCCATTTCTTGCTCCTTCACTTTTTCATGGGCTAAATGGTAGATATGATAGAGGTGACATATTCCTCTAATGCCAGATGAATTGTGAAAATAACAGAACAGAAAAAGACACTCTTTTTATGCTAACATAGTTAGCATAGCGTAGGGAACATAGTGTGTGTCAAATCAATAATTACTAACAACTACATTTCTGTGGACAAAGGGCAAATAATAAGGCAATAAAGCAAATATAGGTCTGTTGATTTCTTAAGGCAAGTGAAAGTGGAACGCCATTAGTTACCAACATAATTAGCTATTTGGTTGGATGAAGCCAAAAAGTAGTATTCAGCTTTGTGAAGATAAACATATATTTTTTCAATCTTTACTTTGACCAAAGATGAAATAAGGTCTACTATAACTGGAAGAGGACATTTAAGGAAATGCAGAAACATACAAACATACAAAAATAATATGTATTACAAAACTCTAACAATTGCTTCCTCCGACTTTAAAAGTTTTGGAATACTATAAGATTTCTCATGAAAAAAAAAAAAAAAAAAAACCCAAAGGTAAGTGTCCCAGCCTAAACAATGGACATTTTTCCAGTTTTAAAAGTCGTTCAGGATCATTTTCACTGCACTTTGCTAGTGAAAAAGAAACATTAAGGTCAGTCTAGATTCAAGGCTAATGAATACACACACACACCTCTTGGTGAAAAGAGCATAAAAGCTTTTGTGAACAAGTGATACAACCTTCACTTGATAAGTTATTATATTTTTAGACTAAGGTCCTAAAGTTTTTATACGTGTATTCTGGGCCTGGATTACTGAACACACCATGTATTTCTAAGACTATAGCTCAAACATTATTTTAACAAAGCCATTGTACAGAACATAGTATATATTTTTTTAAATTATAATAACATTCTTTACCCTAAGTTATCTTTTCAAAGTTTGTAAATATGTTTTGAATATAATAGACAGAATATATTAGCAAAAACATAGCAGAAACTTCCTCAAAATAATTTTTCAAAATACCAGTTAGATGTAAATGCTATGTATTTTTATAGACAACAGATGATATTAGAAAGTCTTATAGATATGTTCTCCAAAACTGTCCTCCCCTACAATTACCACTAGAAATGATGCATTTTTTTTTAACAAAGTAACATCTTTAGCCTAAAAACTCATATGGGCAGTATTAGGGTTCACTTATTTTAATTGTAATTATTTCAATTAGGAGTCATTTATCCCAGTTTATTCTGGATCAAGTCTAATTTCTGAGTCTGCAGTACTTGGTTAGATTATTGCTTTGAAAGAAGCTCAATTTGCTGTTCAGCGGCAGGAGTATTATTCTTATTTGGGGAAGTCTAAATTGTAGAGCTGGCCAGAAAATGATCACATACAAACAAAATCTACCAAACTTGACTCTAGCCTCACGCTTTTGGTTTATGCTATGACCTGCACTTCTTCCCTAATGTATCTCTCTTATATAGTTATCATCCAAGCAGTCTCGTGGGAAGTTCAGGTTTATGCTTTGAATGTATCATTTCTTTTCTTAGAATTAAAAATAAATGAGAGTTTCTCAGAAAGGAAAGGCTTTATATAAAGGACAAAATGGTAGTTATATTCTAATAGGAAACTGGGAAGAAATAAAATGTATAGAAGAAAAGCTAAATGTTGAAAATGTGAATAAATTATTATAATTCTGTTACTTTGATTTTTAATACCACATATCAATGCCTAGGTTATGACTATGTTACTTTACAATGTCCATCTTCACCACGTCCCAGAAAACTAACCTACACCACTGTCTGCTCCACTTAATGAAGTTACATTTCAATACCATGGTTTGCCATTCATAACACTTTGTTATGTACTTTTAACTTTTTTTCTATGTATATACTGTTATGCCAACTAGATTTTAAGTGTCCCAAACAGCAAAAATAATGTTCCATGCATTTTTCAGTGTCTTCTGTACTATCTGATATTATAGGTACATAAATATAATTGGTGCTTAATACTAATTGTGGTGATTTAAATTTATTTAACTTATTGCTAATCAACATTTTAAAATTGCATCTAAAGAAAGGTAAAATAACTAACATTGATTATCAGAATCAGTTTAATTTTGAATCACTAGCTTCTTCAAATTCAAACATTTTTATGATGATAAATCAAGTCAGCTCCTGGTTAACTATTAAGAAAGCAATAATAATGATTTTGTTTTAATGAATAATTAATTATTCCACAATAATTCAAGATAAAGGAGGTCTGTGGGAGTAAACATAACAAATGATATGTAAATTTTCAGAGAAAATTAATAAAAGTTGAAATAATTCTGATGATTTAAGCTTTGTTTACTAAAATTTCCACATTATTTATGTTTACATAGAAACAAACTAAAAACAGTGACTCAAAGAAGATAACTTTTAACTTATATAAGAATTGCATCACTTGAGCCCAGTAGTAGAGTTTGAGGCTACAATGAGCCATGATCACACCAGCCTGTGCCACAGAGTGACCAAGACTCTGTCTCAAAGAAAAACAAAAGAAGAATTGCAAATGGCATGACAGGACTAGGAATAAAAACTTCAGGAGTTGAATATTTTCAGTTAGAATCAAAGAAGTTTAGGCCGGGCACAGTGGCTTACTCCTGTAATCTCAACACTTTGGGAGGCCAAGGTGGGCAGATCACTTGAGGTCAGGAGTTTGAAACCAGCCTGGCCAACATGGTGAAACCCCTTCTCTAATAAAATTACAAAAATTAGACAGGTGTGGTGGCATGTACCTGTTATCCCAGCTACTTGGGAGGCTGAGGGGTGAGAATCACTTGAACCCGGCAGGTAGATGCACTCCAGCCTGGGCAACAAGAGCAAAACTCCATCACACACACACACACACACACACACAGACAGACACACACACACACACACACACAAAGAATCAAAGAAGATCAAAGCATGAAGAAATCTGAAAGATGCCTGGTATACCTACCTAACATTAGAGGCAAGGTATCTAAGACCACGAGAGCTTCTGAGATTTGCAATGGGTGTGAAAACTAGTGACTGAACTAGAAACAGAAAACATCTTTCTTTCAGTGCCCTTTTTATAACAATATGCAGATATCCACCCACCTATTATGAAGAATAATGCCCATTGGCTCATTTGTAAACTCTGTTATTTTGAATTCATTTACAACCTTCTTTTCTTCCAAGGAATGCTTCAGATTTTTCATCTATTGTCTCTTTTCACCACCTGCGTGATATGTCAATAAAGTATTAACTGCCAGACTTCCTGGTAGGCAGAGGAAATCAAATTGTCCATATTGTGCAACACATGATAGACAAAGGAAAACCCTGGATTGGCATGAATTCTTCACCAGTCCAAGGGTACTCGGACTTCGATGAGAGATAAAATTTGGGCAATCAAGTGTCAGTTTGTGTATTCAAATATCTCACTGGAACTTAAAAACCGGTTCCACCAAAATTAATGCAGACTTTGAATTTTTAAATATCTATGTTTAAATGAATTCATTGGCTTGTACTCCCTGGTGTTCTGGCCAAAGAAGGCAGGAACTCAGATTTTTTTATTAATTTAGGATGCTTCCAAAATATGTAATTAACAAAAAATTCAGAAAATATACTGTGAGTAAAAATCAGCAGGCTACTTGCACAGAATTATTTAATGAATAAACACATTCTTCTAGATAAAGGCTTTGATCCTTTTTTGCCTGAAAACTTACTGCCTGGTAAATTATACAAACCATGTACAAAAATAAGTAGGTGGTCCAAAAAGTAAATTATCAGGGCCAGATGCAGATGCGTAATATAGACAATACATGCTCCAGTAGTTCAGTGGAAGGAGAAATGCTAAGAGAGGGGGCTGGAGGGGTAGAGAGGTAGGGGGTGGGGGATGGGGTGTGGCTAATATAACTGGACTGAATGCTGCTGCTACAAAGAACTTCCTCAGGAGAAAATAAGAATGATTCTGCAATTAAATCCTTTGAAGGGTTGTTTCACTGTCACCATATAGACAGCTTTTGAATGCAATATGTAGGACAGCATATCCAACTGAAGTGCAAAAATCCTTTTCAAAAAAAGCATTTTCCTTATTACCTTAGGATCAAATAATAAATAATACTAATAAATGCAGCTTGAGGAGGAAAAGTCACACTCCCATTTATTCTTTTTTGTGCGTGCTTCACCTTAAAAGAAGCTTTGATAGTTTTATACATCAGTCAGCATCCAGCTCATTTCCGTGTTGGTGTGCTAACTTTCTCCCTCTGGACACTTGGGATATTAATATTATCCTCTGTAACAATCAGCAGAAGAAATAAAGCGTTTACGCAAATACTGCAAATTAGATTAAACTGCAGTTCTGATGTAACCCTGTGACATACAGTTTCTTGCGAATTAAGCCAAATGTACAAGCATTTAATGACTAATCCTTTTAGGTATTTTAATGCCCACATGAAGATTTATTGAGGAGAAAGAGAAAGCATATGCGGTTTTCCGTTAGAGCCTGCCTGCGGGCGGAGGATTGAGCAGATTGGCTTTTTTTAATTAATATTTCAGTTCTTTGTGTTTTGGCGGGCAGGTTGCACGTGGCCCTGGTACTGAACGGACAGCTCCCTTTTCTCAGGCTGTATGCTGGGGGCTAGCAATCCAGGAGGGCAGTGGCAGACCCTGGAGACAGGAAAACAGAAAAAGGAGGGGGCGGAAGAATGAGATCAAGTGCTGAAGCCCCCCTTTCTCCTACCCCACACAGCCATAGGCTTACCTTCTCCAGAAATTAACCTACTGATCTATATTGGTAGAATTAGTCGTACTAGAAGCCTTCTCGGTTCAGCCACAAAAGGGGAGGAGAAAGCTTGTCAGACCCTCCTCCTTCCCCTGGGCTTACTACAAACAACTTTTCTGATGCTAGAAGAAGACCTTTGAAGATAAGAAGGGCAAATTCGCCTGCATTTTAGGAATCTTCCTGCATATGGGAGGGTTCTAACTAATGAAATCTCCAGGATGACACTTTGTTTTTAATGATATGAAACCTTGTTGAATAAAATAATATAAGGTAGGTGTGTGTGTGTGTGTGTGTGTGCATGCACACGCATGAGGGGGAAGAGAAATAGATATAGATTTAAATACAGAACTTTATCAACTTAACTTTAAAAAATCAATGATCCTGAAAAAGCTTCTTTTTTTCTGTTTAATCCTATTACATACTACTTTCAAAACACAGCTTTAACTTTGTTTTGAAAGTTTATCTTAGTATGAGAACAACATGTAAAGAATTGTGAGCTCTTGGTAACTACACGTTTCATCTAAGTAGCTGAAAACTTCAAACTGTTGCCATACAAATATAAGCTAGAGGATTTAAGCATGTTTTTTAAAAATTGCATCTTCAGTATCAGTGTGGATACCCTCTGAGTCCAGGCCTCCTAAGCAAAATATCTTAGGCCTGTGTCAAATATGTCACACATTTGTGTTAAACTGGAGATCTAGAACATGTTTTTCTATTTGCGTTTCTCTCTTTATAGCAGATATTACAGCTGCTATTTATTTTCACTTCTCTCCTTCTTCTGGGAATAGGGGAAGATTATACTCTCCAGATGCTCTATGATTAAGCAGAGCCACGTGACTAGATCTGGCCAATGTGATTCTGGAATAAATAACTTTATTTACTTGTAGAAGACCCTCCAGCACCCTCCATCTTATGACAATGCAGAAATAAATATCCCACTAGATCCCTGTGCTGCCAAATGGAAAACAGTTCCCTGGTGAGGTATTCAGACCCACAGTGAATTGTGTGTTTGAAAGAAGTAACCTTTTGTTGTGTTAAACCAGAGATTTGTGAGTTGTTTGTTACTCACAGTATAGTGTCTCCTAATAAGATTAATTAACTTCTTTTTAAAAAAAAATTATATGCTGTGTATGCATGGTCAGCTTGGCCAACTATTGGCTTTTCTGGAACATTATAAAACAATGCAAATTCAGCAGAAATAAAATTCAGGCTATATATGTAATTTTAAATTTTCTAGTGACCACATTAAAAAAATGTAATTGACTTTTAATAATACATTTTATTTATTGATATATCCAAAATATTATCATTATAATCAATATGAAATTGTGAAATATTTTACATTCTCTTTTTTTTTTCTTGAGTTGGAGTCTCACTCTGTTGCCAGGCTGAAGTGCAGTGGCGCAATCTACAACCTCTGCCTCCCGGGTTCAAGTGATTCTCCTGCCTTAGCTTCCCGAGTAGCTGGGACTACAGGTGTGTGCCACCAGGCCCAACCAATTTTTGTATTTCTTTTTAGTAGACACGGAGTTTTACCATATTAGCCAAGCTGATCTCGAACTCCTGACTTTGTGATCCACCCACCTCGGCCTCCCAAAGTGCTGGGATTACAGGCGTGAGCCACCACACCCAGCCCTACATTCTGTTTTTCATACTAAGTATTTGAAAATCAAGTGTGTATTTTACACTTACAATATATCTCAACTTGGACTAGCTTCATTTCAAATTGCCAATGCTTTGTACCCAAAGATCGCCAATCACATACCTGTAGTTGAAATTTTATTTATAACTTGTTTCAGCAAGAAAGGGCACATGTCATGTGAAACCACTGAAAATCTGAGTAAAACAGTGTTATAAAGGATTTGGACTTTATAATTGGTTGGATTATTTCAGGAATGGTTCAAGAAAGCAGTGCTTCACACTGTATTGAATTATCTCAGAAAACAGGAAGAACTCTGGCTAGGTACCTCAACAAACTTTTCATACAGTGTAAATACTTGAGTGAGCCTGGAGCTGTAAATGGCTAAGAATTAGCAGTTACTCCTATTGGCCAGAGAAGGAGTATGTTTGGTGTTTTGTGGCTTAGACAATGTTCATAATTTGTCTGTGTTCAGACATTACTAGAGTGATCTTATTTTCATTTTCATCCATCATGGTCACAGAGTGGGCCTGCCTGATGTTGATGTTCTTTAAGATTGTGCTCAAGAGGAGAGCACCAATACCTAACTGTGAGTGGCAGACCAGCTTGCAGGAACACTAAAGCCTCACCAACAGTACTAGGCCAACTCCTGATACCGGGGGCTGCTCTCATTGTTTCCTCCAAGTGTTGGTATTAGTCCACTAGAACTGCCATAACACAGTACCACAGATGAGGGGATTAAACAACAGAAGTTTATTTTCTTACAGGTATGAAAGCTGAAAGTCCAAGATCAAGGTGTCAGCAGATTTGGTTTTTTTCAGAGGAGAGATCTTTGGCTTACAGATAGCCTTTTTTGTTTTTTTTTTCTGTTTCTTCAGATGATCTTCTTCTGATGTCTCCTCTTCTTATAAGGACCCTAGTCCTCTTGGATTAGGACCTTGAATTAGGACCTCAGTTAACCTCCTTCAAGGACTTATTTTCAAATACAGCCACATTGGGGTTAGGCTTTTAAGATAGGAATTCAGTCTATGACAATGCTCAATGGCCATCACTGTGTAAGACAGCAGTTACAGACAATTTGATGCTGCTTGTGTCCATCTGTTAGACGCTCACGCTGAGTGACGAAATTTCTCATTAGAATAAAAAGACAGTTTGCAAGTTTTACTGCTGGTAAAGGGAGCTCTGGATTTTCTTTGGTTTCTCTTTTCATTATCTTCTTTCCCTATAATGTAAGGTACTGATCTCATGCTAAAGTGTTCTATAATTAGGTATTGAGAGGGCCCTATATTCTGCACTATGTTGATGTTACATGAACAGTTGAATCAAGTAGGTGAAATATGTCCCTACTCTTTAGCATTTTCAAATGTCTAGTTAGTCAATCACTTCTTAAAAAAATAGACTCAATGGTATCATAAATCCCTGTCATTCCAAGCCACCCAACTGGCATTCTTCCCACCCTCGTAAGAGTCATAACATAACCTCATCTTCATGTAGATATGCCATCTTGGTGAAAGACAAGATGAGCTTCCTATATTCATTTTCTAATAAGGCAGTGGTCGTATTTATCTGTGGAAGTATGAAAAGGTTCCATATTCTCTAGGAAAACACAGACTGTAAAGCGGTCTGCTGATTTTGAAAAAAAAGAGTCAAAATTGTTAGAATTAACAGTTTGAAATCCCCACCCCTCCTTAAAGATTGGGGGATTTTAGCCACCATAATCTATATAATAATGATAAAGAAGCATATTGTCAAGGTACAAGATTTCTACATTTCAGGGATTTTGAATTTTGCTATCAACTGCATCTGAAACACACTTGACCTTGTCAATGAAAAGTACATTACAATGATGGATTTCTAACATTCTCTACTACTTCTTGTCCTCCATCACCAGAGTCCAGATAATTAATTGGAGAACTTCCTTCTCTAAGTAAAAATTTAATATGCCAGGGCAGAGCACCTACATGTGCTTAGTTTTGCTACCATCTAAATCTTAGCATTCAGGTTGGAACACATTCCTAAATGACTAACGCTGTTTCAACGTATTTAACTATGGAAAGAAACCTGTTCTCTTTAACTGCTGCTACATAAATATACGAGAAGTAGATAGTGTTCAATCATACAAAGAGCCTTACATTGTATTATTTATCAGAATGTCTGCATTCATTACAGATATTTCTAATATATGGTACATATTTAATACATCACAGTCTACACCTGTTTCCAGTGTCTTGTAATAGAGAGAAGTTCCAATGCTAGATTTAGTCTATAATTTCCCTGAAAAGAAGGGTTCAAGAGGTGACATTTTCGCATCTAAAGATAGCAAAGCAAAAAACCTATGCTGCCCCATTTCACTGAACTGAAAATGAACTTTCCATGACATGACCTACTCCAAGCCAGGTTGCCAGGATGCCCCTAAGGGGAAGACATTCCAAGAATCACTGGAGTGAATTGTCTTTTCTTTCTTACAATATGTTTTTCAGTAAAGGCCCTCTATCTGAAAACAAAGACTGGGAAAGGGGTGAGTGGTGGAGATTAGGAATGGAAATTGATCAAGAGAGGATTACCAAAGAGTAGGAGTGGTGATCATCTGTTCCTGGGATTACAACGTCCCTCCTTTGCAGAGAGCATTGAGAGATAGAAAGGGGATTCAGTAGGGTGGCTTTTGTTTTCCTCAAGGCTTTTCATGACACCAAAATGGAGAAAAGGCCTGAAGAAAAGGTGTTACATTCTGAATCTAGACTTTTGAAACACAGTGAGTGTTCTAACAAGGAAGTCAGCAGAAGTACCTGTGATCAAGACAGACAGACTACAATTGAGTGTTGAAAAGGATAGGTCATAGAAGAAGAAAAGCAATACTCTTCATCACTATTAGAATTGATATTTTGCCAGTGAAGAGACTTGACCTACCAGAAAGAATGTGAGTCGCAGAAATAAAATATACCAAATAATTTTAAAGTACATTATAAATCCCAAAGCTGTTTCATACATATTTGTCCTCATTTAATGCAGCCTGACTGTGAAAGAGAGCAGAGTGATTAAGTGTCTGAAGTCCCAAAACCAATCAGTGGCAAAGTCATGAGTACTTCATCATCCTCTACTTGCTCAAAAGCAAATCAAAGGAGTGAAAGCCATCCTAGCAATTATCTAATGTCCCTATGATACCTAAAACCAGAACTGGCTTAGGAGGAAGGGGCATTATCACAGACCACTAAAAATGGCAGGGCCAAAGTAGGAAAATATATATGTTTTTAATGGAATGTCCTGTTGGGTAAAATCTGTAATAAAGCAGATATTGTGCAAATTTCTGGACACTATCCAGAGGCCTTACAGGCAGCAAAGAGATAGTGGGAAACAAAGGACTAAGGCAAATATGAATGGGCCAGGAGTTTCAAAACAAAACTATTCAAGGGTAAGTAAAAGACAGACGTGAGGTCTAAACAGCATGCACAGAGTGTGGAGATTCGGCAAGATTACATAATGAAGTCAAGAAAGTGTAAAGGCAAACACTAGCAGAGCTAAGTTGAAGAATAAAAGGGCGATTGCACCAGAGATTAAGATAAATAAAATAATAAGGCATTGTTCCAGTACATAAGGAAGTAAAGGTCAATGGAAAGATAAACGGGACCTCTGAGAGGCTACTGGGGTAATTGACAGAAGAAACAGACAAAGCTCTTTTAGAAAAAAAAAAAAAAAAGTAACTGGAGGCCTTGGTTGCCTCAAAGCTCCCCAAGGCTAGTAGGAAGGAGAAGAGGCAGGAGCTTGGGGTCAGCAACAAGACAGATCCACAGGGGCTGGTTAGAAGGTAGGAGAGAAGCTATGTACCAGGGTGACCAGAACATGAAGTACTGTGGATGAAGAAACACCTCCACACCCCCACTTAGCTGAGACCATGCACAGGATGTTTAGGCAAAATGAAACAGAAGCCTTTGGAAATTAGAAGAGAGAGAGTTAAGTCAGAGCAGAATTCCAGGAAAGCAGAGGCGGAACCTCGGAATACATTGACAGGATGGAATGGAAGGAGAGGCTAAGGGTAATGGTGGAGAGAAAGAAAGGGGGAGAGAAGGTTGGAGAAAGAGACAGAGAGAAAAGAATTAGAGACGAAGAAACATGAAGGGAGGGGAAGAAAGAGAAGAGAAAATGAAATTTAAAAAATTTCAAGACCAAAATGTTAATTAAGCGAGGAGAAAATACAAAATAGACATGTTTCAGAAAAGGGCTGGGTTACTGAGCTGTGCATTCCCTGAATCCTGAACCAGTGGCTTGGGGCTGAGCAGACACAAGCATCTAAGTTCTAGCTCCAGTCCTGGCTTGTGGCTTCAGTGGCTGTGTGACCTTATAGGGCAGTAGAGGGTAGGATCTGATGGCCTCTAGAGTCTCCTTCAGCTGAATTTTCTTTGGTGTCATCTGTCCAAGGTTCACAAATGGGCCCTAGGGAAGCAAGAGTCTCCACTAATACGGTCTTTTCTTAGGAGCCTCCTTAACAACCCTCCTTCTTTCCAATGATAGCCATTATAAAGGCATTCCCTGTCCACGTTGATCTCAGTGATATATATATTCACTTACTTCTCCCAACAGCTGGGCAAGCTAAGTGTTAGTATAATTTTTCTGATTTTACAGGTGAGAAAAGTAACTTGTTCAAGTGGAATTGATACCCAAGTAGATGCCCAAGTAGGATTGGTGCCTAGGCCCTGTGGTTGCAGAACCAGCGCTCCCGTTGGGGCTCAGTTCGTGCAGCCTCAGTTACCAGGGGGTCCCGGAGGCCAGCGCGGAATTCACCAAGCCGCAGCTGCCTGCCGCTGAATGCAAAGCGGGCGCAGAAGACTGACAGGTACAGCTGGTGGTCCCTGCGGCCTGGTTTCCCTGGTGCATGCCACAGCCTCTGAGATCCGCGACTGGCAGCCGGAGCCACCGACTCCGAAAAGAACCAGAGATGGACCAGCCAGGGGAGGGGCAACCGTGGGAGCATCGCACCCTTGTCTGTTCCCTGGAAAGCTAGCGGTAAGATCCGAGAGGCTGAATTTGAGGCCGCGGTAGTCCAGGAGACTTCTGCTGGAAGGTGTGAGGATGACTTTCCCTGCAAAAGAAACCTGGACCAACCCTCCGTGTGGGTGTTTTCTTTTAGGCGTTTGGAGAGGGATGGAGAAGGGGTAGGGGGTGGGGAAGGGGGTAAAAAGAGGAAATTTAAAACCTGGAAAAGTTTAGACGCAACAGTAAAGACCAGAAGATGGAGGGGGGCAAAGTAAAACTTCGGGATTTGGGGCCAGAGCCCCTTGTGACCCCAGGAGTCACTCACACCTCTTTGAGTCTCACTTTCCCCAGCTCATAGACCTGCTAAGCAGGAGTGGGGCTTGGGATGAGCTGCCGCCAAACGCTTCCATTTCCTCATCTTTTGCAAAGGGAATACATTTGCACTAATACCTACATCCAAGGGATGAAAGAATGAAATGCTTGTAAAGGGCTCGGAACAGGGCCTGGTACGGATGATAAGAGCTCAATAAATGTTAGTGCTGCTACTTTGCTGTTGTTTTTTTTTTTTTCGTCTATACAAAGGGGGTAATAATTATACGTATCCTCCCTATTTGAATGGCAGAAGAGGGGAGTGTTCTCAGGATCAAACGAATCAATACTTTTTAAAGCGTTAGTACTCTATTCCACATGCAATCCGAAGGACGGCAGACGGACTTTCAAAGCCCCTTATAGCGCTTCAAGGTTAAACAACTGAAAGAGGGAAAAAAAGACAAAGTGCAACCTCTTTCGGAACTCAAGCATTTCTTGGCCGAAAGGGACAAGTTTCCCACGGGAGAAAGGCCTTAGCCGGAAGAGCAAGCTTCCTGCCTGAAGGCGTGAAACCGGCCAGGAGGCCTCCAGGGCATCGTGCCCTCCCAGTCTCCAGCCCTGCTGCCTGGGAGCGAACGTCCCCTGACGCGGTGGGGCTGGCGAGGCAGGCTCTGCACGCGCCCGAGTTTCGAGCTTCGCGCAGAGGGCGGGTGAGTCTGCGCCCTGCCTGAGCCCAGATTGGCAGCTGTGGCAGAAGGACAAGGAGCCTGCCGTCTCAGATGAGGGCCTCGGCTCCAAGTTCCATTGTTATCAAAGAGAAGACTTCAGAAGAGGGAGTTCTCCCACTTAATTTTCCACTAATACGTTGGCAAGGCTTTTTAATTGCTTGCAAATGCATTTTCTCTGTACGATTATGGATTCCGTGTTGCCTGTCGGCTGCAAGGCTAAGGCGGAATACAGATCCGTGTTAGGCTTTTGACAAACCGCCCAGGGGGCGGGGTAGAGTCGTCAAGGAGGAGGCTTTGGAAAAAAAAAAAGAAAGAAAAGAAAAGAAAGAAAAAGGAGTTTAAAAAAATCAATAACAACTCTTAAACAAAAATGACTGCAGAGTCTGTCAGAAATATTAATTTCTTCTAAACATTCTAAAGTTCTTTAAAAATGGCCTTCCTGGCTGGTTGCGGTGGCTCACGCCAGTAATCCCAGTACTTTGGGAGGCTGAGGCGGGCTGATCACGAAGTCAGGAGATCGAGACCATCCTGGCTAACACGGTTAAAACCCGTCTTTAATAAAAATACCAAAAAAAAAAAAAAAAAAAAAAAATTAGCGGGCATGGTGGCACGCGCTTGTAATCATAGTTACTTGGGAAGCTGAGGCAAAAGAATCGCTTGAACCTGTGAGGCAGAGGTTGCACTGCCGAGATTGCGCCAATGCACTTCAGCCTGGAGACACAGCGAGACTCCAAAAGAAAAAAAAAAGGGCCCGCTTTTTCTCGTTTGCAATTAGGTAACGTTTTATGAAACGTGGCCCTTCTGTAATAGAAAGTGGAATGGGAGTGGAATACTGAGAAGAAGTAGAGTTATCAAATTTGATTACTTGGTAATTCATTAACAATTGTCAGATTTGATAAACGGAAAGGGGAGGGACCTTTCAAAAGAGAGCCAGAGTCAGCATCAGCACAGGCCAGAAAGAAAAGAAGCAATCATTGGTAGGGGAAACCTGGCTCCTCTGCGCAAGAATGCCCACATTACCAAGACTTTTCTCTCCGAATATTCCAATCCTTACAACTGGGTCAAATTTTAGGTTGCTGTCTTCTGCCTAGAATTGCCTGGTGTTTGGAGCACGCTTCTGTCTTCATCTCTACTAATGAGGAATAAATGAACGAACTAGGGATTGGGTTACCGCACGGGGAACCCAACATGCTCTTCTTTCCACCACCTGAAATATTGCCCCCACCCCCTCACCACAGCATTGACTGGAAGAGGTTAGGCGTATAGAAGAATCACACCACTGGATGTCTTTGGACTGGAAGACGTTTCTGAACCTTTAGAATCCTGAGTGACAGTGAAATTCAGATTCTGCTGTTAAGAGAGCCCTGAGGGTTCCCTCCGTGGTTGGCTCTAGAAGACCTTACGTTGAGCGCCTTTTGGAATACTAAAGTGGAGGCACTCAGAGGGCTGGGGATTTTCAAAATGGTGGAAGGCTGCCCGAGGGCAGATGGAACAAAACACCCCTAGGTAAGTCATAGGAGTCCTTTGGTGGCTCTGGATTCTTTGAAGACACCTCTGTTCTTAATGTTCATCCGAAAAAGGAGTGAAAGGAAAGAAGCTGGAAGCAGTAAGGAGAGATGCTGATTTTCAGACCTACATATCTTGTTTTGCTTTGTGGAATGAACATTATCCACCTCTATTGGATCCTCAGTGCTCTACTGTTCTTTCAATGACAGGGTCTTTGTGACCATGGAAATTATTTCCTATTGTGTAAATTCAGGTCTGGTAATAGAGCTGCATCTGCCACTGGAGAAGAACACACTAAATTTCATTCTTAGACAACATACACACATGCTTGCTTGATATAAGGAATAAGTATAAGGGATTCAATCCCATCTCTATCTACCTTTCATTAAAAAGAAAGAGAAGGAGGGAAGCAAAGAGGGAGGGAATAAAAGAAAAAACAGAGAAAGAAAAAGGGAAGAAATGAAGGAGGAAGAAAGAGAGAAAGAAAGAAAAGGGGAGATAAGTCAGAATGGAGAGAAGATATTCTGGTTGATTCATGTGCCTAAATACATCTGAGAAAATATTTTTGTTTCAAAATGCCCAAAATAATTGTAATTATTACTCCACTTTGCTTAGTATTATACAGGCAATTTTGTGGGAGAAGTGTATTCAAGCAACAAAAACAAAATTAATTCGCAACAGCAAAGGAAACCTTAAGTACCAAAAGAAAGAAAGAAAGAAACTTGAAGAAATATGTTTATTAAAGCTAGGGATAGGCATGAGTTTGTTTGCAATTGTTCACCAATCTGAAACATACAGTGGAGTGGCAAACTCTTTCAATGAAGGTGTTGGAGACTGGATGAAAACTGGAGTAATTTGTATGATGCTAGCTTAGAAGCCCAGGAAGGAATCTGCGACTCCCCAAAAATTCTTCCAGCTCTGGATTCTAACCAAGACAATAATGATATATACAAAGATTTATTTGCAGATTCCTAAAGTGACTGTGATAAGATATTCCTTCCTGGCATGTGGAACATGGAACTAGAAGGAAGAACAGGAGCACTAAGTGCTGAAGAACAATCTTTCCAGCTTCTCAGGCTCCAGGCCAGCAGGGTATCTACCGTGCTCCTGCCAGCTATTTTGAGTGGCTGACTCTGGACTGGCCTCTGACTGAGGCTAGAATGTGCACCGCGGGTTTCTTGTTGGAGGTGGCCCCAGGCAATAGTCACCGAGTCTCCAGAGTGCTGTGGCCAGTTAATTCAATTACGCCACCCACTGGAAAATGTGTGGCTAATCACTCTCTGGGAAAGAAGTAAAACAGAGAAAGAACAGAGAAAGAGGAATTAACTTTTCTAAAAAGCCCACTCTTTGGGTCAAGCGGGAGGACACCTATTAATTGCTCAAGACTATTAATTGGATGGGGAGATGTCTGGCAGAAATGAACACTACACATGCACACATCACACACACATACACACACACACACACACACCAAATACACCACACACCTGCATCAAAGAGTTTCTTTAGAAAAGGGGCGCGCTGAGCAACCCCAGAGCAGATGGAAGGGAGCGCTGACCAGTATGTGCATATGGCATGGATGATTTCCCCAACTTTTCTTTCATGGAGAAACAGCTTTTTTTATTTTTTTAAGTTGGGATGAGGTGGGAGGGAAGCAGTTGGCCAAATGAAGTTTCCCTGCAGTTCAGATGCTGGTGTGGGAAGCCAAAACATAGGGTTAAGAGCGATGCTTTCTAAGGGAGGCAAGGGCCCTGGCAAAGGAAATCTCAAAACTAAAAGGGAAGCATTTTATCCTCCCTGCTTCATTTACCTTAAGTACAAATGAAAGTTTTTTTTTTCTCATTCTTCATGATCTTTAGTTTCCCCTCAAGTCCACAGGAGTTCAAGAAACATGTAAGTGAAACCCTGGAGACTCTTTGTTTGGATACCTAAAAGTCACTCAGGAAGGTGAACCTTGAAAGTGGGTTTAGGGGATGGAATGGAATGATTACCAGTTAGTTGGTGATTTCCTGATGTTCACACACACATACACACACACACACACACACCAAATACACCACACACCTGCATCAAAGAGTTTCTTTAGGCTACTGGAAGTCATTCCGTGGAGTGTACTCAGTTCAAGGCCAGAACTCATTACCGAGAGTATCATAAAGCTACATCCTCTATGTATGGTGGTGGGAATTGGGCGTGGGGACTATGTGTGGCTTTTCCTCCAGACAGGGACAAATATATGTGGACCAAACACATTTGGCAAGCAAGCAGAGCAGGCGACCACATCTTCCTGAGCCTCCTCGTTGTTCCCCGGGTAAAAGGTTTTGTGTCTGCTGCCTGGACCTAAACCGGGAAGAGAAGGTACCTTCACCTTCGATGAAGATGTATCTGACAGTAGGGGGATGTGGAAGGAGATTGTAACTTGTCTGAGAAGAGCTAGCCTTTTCCATTTGACTGAGACTAACTAGGAAGCCAATATCATCCACCAGGAAAAGCACACCTAGGCATTCCCCAAGACAACCTGCAAGCCCTACATATTCTTCCGGTGGGGGGTGTTCTGTACTTTCCCAGGGACATGGGTGTCTGGGTGTAGGTTGTGGGGGCAGTCCCCCACTTTCAGAGATTATTAGATTATTTATTTTGGCTATGGAGGCCCCACTCAGACCTGGTAAACAAAGACTCCATTGCAAATATTTTTGGGATTCAACCCCTAGAGCCAACAGCATTCATTTTACCCCTTTTACTTAAATATCAAGTTGGATATTCTTCCTTTTCATCATCATTGGGTTCTCAGTCTCCTGACCTCATTAGACCAAAATATGGAAGTTCAAGGAGGGGTTCGGTGGGGGGGCACTGGCACACCTTGAAATAGGAAGCAAGTGTCCCCCTGCTGACCCCATGTGGGGCTGAAGCATGGTGTATCTCCATTTCAGACAATGCATTTCAATTCTTGTCGTGTGCCTTTGTCCATTTGTATAAAGCAAAGAGTGCTGAGTGACAGCCCCAGTTAGCCTGCATGAGCAGATCCTAATAAACTCTCCCAAACCCCAACCTAAAAAAAAAAAAAAAAAAAAAAAAAAAAAAAAAAAAGCCACATGCCTGTTTGCCCGCGGCTTATTATTAAGACACCTTCTCAGCTTAAACACATAAAAGCAAACCAAATGAAATGGCAATTAAGACTGAATTACCCCTTCTATCTCTGAGATGAGTCTGTGAGGCCAGCCAGTTCTCTCTTATAATATAGACACTGAGGAGCAAAGCCTCAGTATTTTGGGTTTGTAGCCACCACCACCCCCTCTAGGCACTAGACAACTTGGTGGGGGAAGCTAAATTTTGAACGAAGGAAAGCTCAAAAACTATTTGAAAGTCCAGAAATCCACTGAAGAGATAGAGATAAGTGTGCACTGCTTCCTTCCTGCCCTCTATTCATAAAATATAACTTCCAAGTATTTAAGGGTTATTTTGGGGTAATGGTGTTCAAATACCTAATGCCACTGCTAAACTGTCTACACCCCACCACCAGCAGCACTGTTTCCAAAAAGGAAGAAGAAAAACACAAAAAAAGGGGAAACGTGGTTTGGGTTGGGGAGTGAAAGACAACATTTTACCTAAATGTAGAATCTTATCTTACATCTTTATTCCCTTGCATTTTTCCTAAATACATTGCCAGTTACACAATTTCTTGATGATGGAAACTTGGGACTGTCCATCACCACTATTTATTTTTAAAGCTGCTGAAAACTGTAAGTCACCGCCTGATTTTGCCTTTCAAAAAGGGGGAAAGAACCCAAATTCAATGTAAATATGGAAAGAGCAGCATTATTTCCACTTGGGCAAAGGCAGACACCCCAATCTGGGCAAAATTGATTCGGGTGGTTGTTGGAAAAAGCAGCTTTCAGCATCCAGGGAGTGGAACCAATAGGAATGAACACTTACTCATATAAAAGGAAGCTTTAATTAATATATATTTCTATCTCTAATATACACATATTGGAACTAGATCTCTAGCCTCACAATAAATGTGTGCAAATACTCTCCACAGAGATGAGTCCCCACCTCAGTCGGTATAGAAAAGCATGATAAAGGTTGGAAAAAAATGGATAAAAATGTTGAAAGAACCTCCAGTTCCTTATTAGGCGAAGATACAATATTTATTCCTTGTCTCCTGGGATAAATCTCTTCTGCCTATTGTCCTCCCAGTTCTCAGTGCTGATGCTTAATTTTCAAAACTTCTATATTACCAAGGGACCTACGACATCAGCCAAAGAAATACTCAGCAAGTACAAAATCTGTTCCAGGGAGCTGCTTTTGTGCAGAGGGAAAATTTTGTTCCTACAGGTTTTTAAGTGGGTACGAGGCAAGGAGCTATCTGATCCGGGCAAAACCATTACAATTTAGATATCTATCTATAGAACATTTTTTTCCTTTAAAAATTGGAAAATACAAGAACTTTGGATTTTTTTCCCGATTCTTTTTTTGGAGGGGGAAATTGCATCGTAAGCTTTCGGAGAAACCCAACATGTCAACTACCTTTCCGGGACTAGTCCACGATGCCGAGGTATTATTACTTTTTTTTTTTTTTTTTTTGTGCGCGTGTGTGTGGTGGCGGCGGCGGTGGCGGCGGCGGTGGCAGCTTCCCCTTTCTCTAATCTATATTGGACCGTTACGTTTAATTATAATCTGTCTTTCGGGGGAAGTTAAGGAAGGAAAGGGGAGAAAGTTCGTTATGACATCTGTCGCCAGGGAGGGCAACTCTCTGCCACGTTAAGAAACATTTGCCATAATGAGCGGGAAAACATAATCCTAATAATAAAGGGGGGGAGGGTGAGGAGAAACAGATAGAGACGGAAAAAAGATTCTCAAAAAAGCAAAGAAAAGGGACTGATGGGGGAGCAGTAGATGGACAAGAGGGATGGAGAAAAACGCGCCCTTTTTGGAATGGGCTTTTTCAAGGAAAGGGAAGCAGAAAAGTGGGAGTCGGATTCCCTCCCTCAAATGACTAAGGAAGTGAGCAAGTTGAACGATTTGCACAGACCAGATTTTTAAAAATGTATGGACAATGATTGTGAGCAGCTCGGGCTGAACATCTCGGCATAGACAGGCACAGAATTTCGATGCTGGGATCTAGTTGGAGTGGCCAGGCGGCGCGGGCCAGCGCTCTTTTCGTATGGACTCGTTCCTCTGCTCCCCGCGGCCCCGGAGTCAGTTGCAAACCTGGATCCCAACGCCAAGCTCCCTGCACAAGTTGGGCAGGGGCTGCGTGTGTGTATGTGTGTGTGTGTGTGTGTGTGTGTGTGTGTGTCTGTGCGTGTGTGTGCGTGTGTGGTGTCACCCGCACCTATATAGGGTGGGGGATTTTTTTCTGCTCTCTCGACTGTGAGGACGAGGCCGCCCACCCCCAGTTCGCCTGTTTGCAAAGGCTGTCTCTGGCGAAGACGCTGAGACCCGGCTTCCGCTCGGCCCGAGTCTTGTGCGCTCGCTTTCCTTAGCGTGCCAGAGAAAGCTCCTGGTTCTGGGAGAGCGGCGCCTTGGTTGCAAAATGACAAACCTCAAGTTTTTCTGCTCTCCCTTTTACCCCTCTTCCTTCCAGATACGTCACGACGGATCAAACAGCTACCGTTTGATGCAGCTTGGCTGTCTGGAGTCCGTAGCCAATTCCACTGTCGCCTATTCCTCCTCCTCTCCTTTAACTTACTCCACCACCGGCACCGAGTTTGCGTCCCCCTACTTCTCCACTAACCACCAGTACACCCCGCTCCACCACCAGTCCTTCCATTACGAGTTTCAGCACAGCCACCCGGCCGTCACCCCCGACGCCTACTCTCTGAACTCGCTCCACCACTCGCAACAGTACTACCAGCAGATTCACCACGGGGAGCCCACCGACTTTATTAACCTGCACAATGCGCGGGCGCTCAAGTCGTCCTGCCTGGACGAGCAGAGGCGGGAGCTGGGCTGCCTCGATGCCTACCGCCGCCACGACCTGTCCCTCATGAGCCATGGCTCTCAATATGGAATGCACCCAGATCAAAGACTCCTGCCAGGGCCCAGCCTGGGGCTGGCCGCCGCGGGAGCAGACGACTTGCAGGTAAATAAGCATGCAGCGAATTTGTCTGCTCCCTCCCCTCTTCGCCCTCCCCCTCCCGCCCCGTTAATGCTCCGACTGTAAAGCGTCTCTCTCTCTCTCTCTCTCTCTCTCTCTCTCTCTCTCTCTCTCTTTCACACACACGCGCACACACACACACACCCCACTTATGGAAAGTTATCAAAACAATTAGAGGAGGAGTGTGCCCCTTCTGTTTCTCTCATTGGATCCAGGCATTTCACCTGGACGCACAGGAGTCCGGCCGGCTGCGGCACTCTACCTTCGGTGTGTCCTCACAGAAGTCTTTTGTGAATCAACATTTCCGACCCTGAGGGGATGAGGTGGGGGAGACCGAGGAGTCTGGGGTTGGGCCAACTGGACACTGAGTAAGACCCGTAAGTGATAACCAATCGTACCCTCAATCCGCGCACTTCACAGGCTCTACTGAGGCGCACCAGGTGTTTGTCTCAGGATGAGGTTGTGGAGATCTTACTACAAATAGGGGTCTGGCTTGTTCTAAGGAGATTGTTGGGACCCTAAGCTTGAGAAAGTTTCAACAAATACACTAGATTGCTGTGGAAAGTAACGAATCGCAAATGAAAGTCTCAAAAATCTACCCCAAGATCTGCACAGTGCACTTTGCCAGGGGGTAGGGTTGAGTTTAATTCTGTCTGCCTGATGTGTACCCCAAACCGCAGCCCAGTTAGATGATTTACAACTTTAGTTTTGCTCTTCAGGCCATTGCATTTAAAACGCAACTCCTTAAAAAGACAAAAATGAGGTAATAAAGCTAGCGAAAGAGGGAAAAAAATAAAGGAAGGGAGGAAGGAGAAAAGGAAGGAAGAAAAAAAGGAGGAAAAGAAGAAAAAAAGGAAAGAAGGCAGGTATTCAGACACTTTGGAGGTCATCACTCAATCAGATAATCTCTCTTCTACTTTATTTCTTAACACGTTTGCACGTTTTTGCCAACGATAGAATACATAATTATGCAATTATGTTGTCATAGGCTTATTTTAAACAAATGAGCCCACAAATGCCCAGAAAAGAATTCAAAGACCTATATTTTTAGCTCCTTTTAGCTGAAAGTGAAGTTCTACCGATGAGTTCCTAGTTTTTCAGTCTGCACAAAGCTGGCCACCTTCTTCACACTCTCCAGGACAAATAGGGAAATATTCTAAAAACACAAGTTGGAGACGTAAGAGATCCCTTGTTGCGCACAGAAAATATTTTCCCCTAATTTACCTTTGAGTAAGGGATTATTTTTAAATTAAAGAGAAAGTCCTTACAGTTCCAACAAAGAGCCATAACAGTAAGATCAGTGCACAAGAAAAAAGATTTGACTCCATAAACCTTGACTTTCTACATTTATATTCACAAAGTAATTTTATACGCTCAGGGCATTTTTACATTTTTCGCAAGGATCCCCTTATGTCTCAAGAGGGAAAAAAATCTGTCATTCAATGCTTAGCTCAACTAAAACCTATTTACTCCTTTTAATAGCCGCGTCTGCTGCTGATTTTTTTGTATCTGTACAAATTTTTTTTCTGTGCTAGGCACAAAGCCGGGCATTTTTCAAAAGAAGGGATTAGAACATTTGCAAGCACCAGACAAAGAGCGAATCCCGTGCAAAAGGACACCGTAGTGTATCCAATTTTCGACTTAGTGCCATTCAACTGGTCATTTATGCAATGTCATCTGACCAAACAACATGTTTTACTTATGAGGGGAAAAAGTTTGTTAAGTGAAGAAGCCAAGATTCATTTCTTCTAAGAAAATAAGCGTTGTAACCATGCGCCAGAGAGTGGGAGGGAAAGTGGTTCACCCTCTTGGAGAGCTTTGAGACCATTTATCATATACATTTCAGATATTTTGTAACCTTTTCTTCAGCCTATGTCTTTTTCCACATACAAATGTCCCCTTTCTCTTTTATTACTCATACTGAAGCAGTATTACTCATACTAAGGGACACACGCCAAGATTCTAGAAGAAATAGAGTACTGCGTGTGATATATGTTAACACATTTACATAGATATATCCACTTATGTATATATCATACTATATATCCATATTTATCTATCTAATCTACAAATGCTATGTAGCAAGTTTGTAAATCTGACAAGTTATTTTCTTCTACTGTTCTTGTACCAAGTTGGCAGAATGAAAAAGAAAGTCATAGCTACTTTTACAACAAGAAATGGGGAGGGAGTGTGTGGGAGAAACCAGTCTCTCTCCTTTTATTTCTTCCTTTTTAAAACATTCATCAGCATATGCCTCATTTCAAATGCAACAAATGTAAATATACTTTTCCCTGCACAGAATTTTAAGTGAAAGTCCAATGGTTTGGAGGGCAGTCTAAGTCTGCCTAACAGATGCAAACAGTCTTGTGATTTCAGTTCCATCTTTGAGTCCCCTAAAAAGATTTGCTATGGCCAACAAAGGAAACTGTCACACCTTTTCCCATCACCGCTTTAATTTATGCTCAGTCTCCAAGTTTTTTTTTTTCATATTGATTTGATAATCACTTTAAGGCAGAACATTTAAAATAAGAAAGAGCTCGTGAGTAGGTTGAAAAGAGGGGTCTTACAGGCCTGCCTCAATATGGTGAAAATGGGGAGGCGAAAGGGAGCCAGGGTTGTAAAGGTTGTTTTGTAAAGTGGGTTTTTATTATGCACCGACTCTCTCCGCATTTACTTAACTCTTCACGGGCTGTTGGGTAGGTTAACACCCTTCAAGGCCTCTTTCATGTCCAATACCTCGTTTGTTTGTAAAGGAAAATGAGCCTTTAACACATTTCGATTTGGGGGAAAAAAAAAGACAGACAGGGAGAAATTTTTATTTTTCTTAACCAAAAATCAGCAAGCCCTTTCCATCTTTCCAGCTCCAGGGATTCCTCAATCCATTAGGACCTTGACAATCTACAGTGAGTGAATCTGAAGGTTTTTCCTTCATAAGGCCCATTTTGGGTAGCACTATAGGTTGTTCCTACATTTGGGGTAAAACAGAACCTCCATAAGACATCCTGAATCCTGCATATGAAATAGCTCCTCTGTGCCCCCAAGGTACCCACAGTCCCAGACTTGACACTGAAGGTGTAATTTGCCCTACTCAGAAAGTGCTGAGTGTACACTGTCTGTATATAGGTTGTGTGCCTTGATGGGGACTCAAAGGGCTTCTCATTCTCTCATGCCAGGATGAAAGGCTCCCAGGCACTTTGAAGTCTAATATTGTATGGTGATGTAAAATGCATATCTTAAGATTTATCCAACTTTCAGATTGTGGTTTTTCTTGCAATTTTTTAAAAAAATGTGTTTCAGCTCAATGGTTGCTTTTAAATATCTACGGAGACAGAGTTTAGGAATGGGCTAGTCTAAAAGACTTTACCTACATAGTCATACATATCAGTGTCCATTTGAGTAATTTTATTTCTGTTTCTTTTATTAAGGGCTCTGTGGAGGCCCAGTGTGGGCTTGTTCTCAATGGCCAAGGTGGAGTGATAAGAAGAGGTAAGTAACAACATGTTAACCCTAGACATTCTTCTCTTATCTGTTACTTTGTTTGGAAGATCTGGTGGTGTTCAGATCCCTTTTCTGATGATTAAGAGAACAATTACTCTTAGTCAATTATTCTTATCCAACACTGGCATATCCACATTAAAAAGCTTCCTTTCTTCCCTTAAGATTTGAACCCAGGCTGTGCCCAGAAGGCTTGTGATAGGAGATATTTGTTGCTCCTCACAGAGCAGTGACAGAATCAAAGTTAGAGACAGAAGGAAAGAAAAAAGAGAGAGAAAGAAAGAAAAGCTTCTCACACTCCCTTCCCCCAACACTAATACCACATCCTCAAGCAGAATTTCGGGTCTTTTTAGCCCTAAATGTGCCAGCCACAGCCTGAGTGTTTGAGGTGATGGTGTTAGCTTGAGGCTTTGAGGGATTCTGTGAAAGGCTAGATCATTGAGGCTTTAGGGGAGGTTAATGAAACACCAATATTGTAGCTGGCCTTATTTTTCTAAGTGTCCAGAACATTTCTTTCTTTAAGGGAGAGTGTGAGGAGGAGGTGGTGTTAACTGTACTGGATAAAGCTTTCTTGTTCCCATCTGTTGAGGAAAACATCTGAATCCAGAGTTACCCATGGAATTGGAAGGTGGGGGAAGGCAAGAGGAGAGAAGAGCGCTGTTGCTTTCAGCTTGGGCTGCATCTCAGATGTTCCGTTTTGACAAAAGGTTTTGAACTATGACATTCTCAGGGCCTTAAGGCAGTGCAGATTTTGCTAGCTTCCCCTGCTTAACTGTACCCAAAGCCTCTGAAGTTTATTTTCCTAGCAAGCTGAGTAACCCAAGCAGCACACAAGGCAAGAGGGACCAGCTGTTATCCCAACTTCATACGAATTAATAAGATGTGGCCTATTCACCAAGACTAATTCCTGCTCCAGGGCCACAGTTGTCTGCAGTAACAGAACACTAAAAACTAAGTCACTTCTGATGGGACCAAATAAGTGTCGTTCAATCCCTCTCCATCCCTTTCAAAGCTTCTTGAAAGATTTGCTTTTCTAGGTAAAGAAATGTGCTGGTAGAAATAAGTTTATTTTTTCAGGCTTAAACTGAAGATTTTATATCCCAATGTCCAACGTAAACTCCATTTAAACTGGAGGGTAAAGAAAACAAAGGGTGCTTTCCTTTTAGAACTTGGTTATTGTTCTAGTGGATGCTGGGAGTTTACATTAAATTTAAAAGAGCTGCTCAACTCTTGTTTCACCCAATGGAGATTAAAATACACACACACACACACACACACACACACACACACACACACTCTAGTGGTATAGCTCCACAAAGATTTTTTAAATGAGAAATATTAAGTCTGCCAGCCACCCTGGTACTCAGACATATTGAAATGGAACAAAATAGGCCCAAGACTAATGAATATTGAATACACTCTGTTGGAGGAGGAAAATAAAACTGCACGGTGAAAAGGAGGCCAGGTGAGATGTGCTGATCGGGGTCTGCTGGGACGGGTAAAATTAAAGGTGAGGAAAGAGCACTCAGGGCTCGTAGAGACGTCGGTGGTGCTGAAGGACAGCGCCACTAATTAGGGACTGGAGCCCGCTTCTAACAGAGCCGGCCTCTTGCTACTGCAGCTTCGCATTCAGTTCCACACTCCTACCAAGATAACCTTCTCAAATACCTTGAAACTGCATCTGAGCATAAGATACCGACAGAGGGTGGAATTACTTGAGGGTGAGGACGAGAGCTGGAGAGGAAGCCTCTTTGGAATCAGTTGAATTTCCGGAGAGAGATTTAGGGGACATTCTCTCACCCCCTCACCCAATTCCCAAGAGTGGTCAAAGCTCTTAGGTATCTCCAAGATGTTAGCTACTTTATCGGAGCCACAGAAATTGTCTTCCTTACGTTATGCTTTATTATTCTTGTAAATATCAGTCCCTATTAGTTTCACCTAAAAATCGTTGTTGAATCTGCTACTTGAAACCAAATATTGATGTCATATGAGAACGGTGAAGCTCCAAAGAGACAGGGAATGTAACTTGGGGTTTATGTCTGTCTTGTTTGATCAAATCCCGCTTCGTAGGAATTCAGATTTTAGCTGCTGAGTTTATTCCATTTCCACGTGTCTTAGAGAAAGGCCACATAACCTAGTGGAGTCTTGGAAAGGAGAGTGTGTGTCTATAAGTGTCTGCTTTACATGAAACAATCAATGTTCATGGCAATTTAAAAGTGGATAGCAAAGAAGTGTATTCCCAAAAGAGAGTGTATATTTTGCTGCAGCCTTCCCAGGCCCTCATCTCAGAACTCCCTTTTACAAAACTCTAAAGTTTATTTTCTCAATTGTCATGGTAGTATACAGGACCCCTAATATCATCAGCTCAGACTAGTGTTCCTCAAAAATCAGGAAGACATTTACTGAAGTGCTCTGCTATACTGCCATAATTCATATGACCCGACATTGTCTAACAGCTTAGATAAGAATGATTTTTTTCCAGTTTATGCTTTACAGATAACCTGACACATGAAACATGATTTCTTGAAAAGCACAGCTTTTCACCATTTTCTCTCTTTTGCTAAGTTCCCGGATTAATTTACATTTCTAATGATTTCTAGAATGTACTATGGGAGATTCCACTTTCAAAGACCCCAAATGGTGTTCTTGAAGAAATATAGGTGTCTATGTACTTTGCATGAGCTAATCAGGGATACAGTCCTGGTTTGCAGTGGCGGGGAGGGCTTGGGCGTTCTCACTCGTTCTTCGCATTTGACGACTTCAGCTTGTAAAGAACAAAATAGCGTTGCCCTGACTCACTTTGTTAAGTGGCAATTACATTATTTTAGTCTGTAATGAAGGCCTCATAGCCAAAGAAGGCGTGGAAGAGGGGACAGCAGCGAGGTAATTACCACCTAGATAAAATATTTGCCACCGCCTCGGAGGCGCAGCTCCCTGCGCGCTCACTCTCGGTTAATGGTGTGCGCGATTTTGCCCGCAGCTCCGCCACTCCAACCATCAGAACCAATAATCTTTACTTTACCCTGTGCTCGCGTATCGATAGCTTCTTTCGCCTCGGGCATAGGCTTTGATATGTTAATATTACTGAGTAGCAAATTCTGCAGAGATCATATTAATGTTGTACGTACAGAGTGGAGCTTTGCCTTCGTTGAATATTCAGATACCGGGTTTCAAAAGGCATCTCTTGAAGAAATGAGGCTTCTATTTACAGGAGTCGTCTGTGTTTTTAATCATTAAAAAAAGAAAGAAAAACCCACTCTTTTTTTCCCCCTGAATCTTCTGAGGCTCCCTTATGGCCCCCTCCCCTTTGCCAGGCACCGGTCCCTTTCATTTCGTGCTCTGGTTATTTAATAATAAGTGAACAGTGTTGATGACGATGGTGATGATGAAGCTCATAATGAATGAATCCATATTGGAATCGCAGGGTGGGGGTTCAGCTGGGTAGCGGGCTGTGGACCTCAGAAGTGGACTAGATGAGAAGACCTAGCTTTTCCTTACTTGGGTGGAAAATGACATTTTGGCCCTGGTCTCTTTTGTGAAATCGGGATGGCAACTAAAAAAAAGGGGGCGGGGGGCGGGAGAGGAAAAAAAAAGTGAAAAAAGTGAAGAGGGGAAGCGCCCTTGTTTCGCTTTGTGATCATTCTGCCTTGCAGCCCCAGGCTAATTTCAGAAGCTTAAATACTGCCGTAGCCTCTGGGCCACGCAAAGAGGGAGCGGACCCGGCCACGGGCAGGCAGGAGCGCTTTCCCGATTGCCCGTGGCTACACAAAATACAAACTACTTTGAATCAAAACATTTTTGGGGAATTAATATGATCTGAACTCTGCACGTTTTAAGAGAGTTGGAGTTTGTCAGATCGCTTAGAGGTGACTGGCACGCCAAGGCGAAGGCATTTACGCTGCGGTACAAATATTGTCAGATCTAATTTAATTTCTTAAAAAAAAAAAAAAAAAACTTCCTTGAAATGGAGCCTTAGCTTCAATTGCACAATCTGCCAATAACAGTGTAGAAGGACCTGACCGCTTTTCCCATTATCCAGCCTCAAGGCCAGCAGCAGGCTGCTTGGCAGGAGGATGCTATTTCCTCTGCTTCTCTGGGTTTCAAGAAGGCCCAGAGCCTTGGCATCTGGGTTGGAGAAAGTCGTTGGCTCTTTCAGTAGCTCCTGAAGGTGTACAGTTGGAGGAGAGTGGGAAGCCTTGCTCTTCCTTTGTCAGTAGTCTTGGAATTCCAGGTGGACTATCTGGAATCTCTGCTCTCGCTAGCCAAAACGCATCTCTACGGTTCATCCGTTGTGGGAAAGACAGAACCAGAGATACACGTCAAGCCTCGACTGCCTCCTTAGTCCCCAATGCAGATTCTGCAGGTTTGAATTTCAGTCTCCTTTACATAAAATCTAAAGCTCTTGTACCAAAGCACGCTTTGTTGGAGATCTTCTTTGGGGTTTGGGGGTTGCAGAGGGAAGAGGTGGCTCTCTCACAGCCTACAGCCTTTTCTCTAATTTCTTCAACTGCTTTGAAAATCAACAAAAGCCAAAACACTTTCTGCACTGGGGAATCGGGATTAATCTCTCCGCCATATACATACACCCCAATACACACGGTTACACACCCACCACCACATTAAACCAGCCAGTCTCTTCATGTAGACCTCTCTTTCGTTCCGCCTAGAATCTACAAAAGGAGAAGCTCATTCGGCCATAATAATCCAGCTATGTACCTATGATGTTATACCCTTCCCCCAAACAGCACAATTCGCTGCTGACACATTATCAAAGGCCTACTTGATTGCAATTAAGTCCTCATCCTTTGCTGTTTGATTACAATTAATATCTACCGCCATAGGGGTGGGGTAACATGTGAAAGGAGGGTTAGGAAGGGTGAGAGGCTGGAGGAGAAGCAGCCGAGAATAATTCTACCCACCCAACTCACAAGCGCACCTCGCAAAAATGCAACAGCAGAACAAACAGGGACAGGAAATTCTTGTAATCGCTTACACATTTTTAATGTGTCAGAAAAAACGAGCGATCACTGGAGATGAAGAAGGGGAGAAGAAAAATCCCTGCCGTTTGTATTTCTTTCATTTGAATTGTAAACATCTGTTTGGCTGTAAGGCGAACAGAACATTTATTTTGCTCTCAAGATTTGGTCTAATTATGTCAACACCGACGCTGCTACGAGTGGGGCGGCGCTGTGGTTTTGGAGAGGATGCGCGCACCGACCCAGCGCCCGGAAGCCCGCTAGGAAGTATTGATCGCACCTGGAGAGCGCGCGGGGCCTCTCGCCACAGCCGGGTGCGTTCTGAGAAGGGGGAGGCGCGGAGGCCGCGCGTGTGGCTCAGAGGCAGATTTAGAGGCTCCAGGGAGCCGCGGCTCCTTGGAGACAGCCGCCGCAGTTTCCTCTGCCCTAATAGCCTGGAATGTGAAGAGAAAAAGCTCACCCAGACGCCGAGGCTTGGCTTCCCCATCCAGTTGCAGCACAGACGGTGGCGGGGTGGGGAGGGGTGTGGGCCAGTGGTGTCTTGTCCTAATCCCGAGCTCACACCCTGCAACGTGGTAGTTGTTTTTTTTAAAAAAATGGCAGGGTTGGGTGGCCTATAATCAGGTTGCCGAGCACGCGTGAATCCATATCCCGTTGCACCTCTTTACAAGCTGGGGAGATAAGGAGAGCAGGTGTGAGCATCTTCATTGTTCAAATAGACAGAACAGACTAAGACCCAGAGTCATTCTCCCAAAGTTACATGGGTCGCTAGTTGGCCAGGTTCTCACTTGCAGCCCAGTACTCTTTCCACTACCCCCAACTCTGTCTGCAGACACTGGGCCAGATGTCCCCAGCTATGCAGAGGTAGAGCCACCCCATGCTTCTTCAAGCCGAGTAAGATCTAACAAGATATGGCAGCTGGAGGCTCTGCATTCATGTATTTTGTGCCGAGTTTTGTCACACCTGAGCCAGAAGTCTCTGGCTGACTTCTTCCTGTAGCTATGGCAAAATTATTCCTTTTATGAAAGCCATGTCCTAGGCAAGGGACCTTAAATAGATAGTTTCTGATTTCTTACCACTGTTACCATAGCTACCCATCAGAATCTGCAGCATCACTGAAAATAGAAAGCCCTATCTCCAAATTCCAAATCTAAAAATAGTGAACTTTATGAAAGTATTGTTTCTGTGCACTGTATATGGAAAAGAGATGAACTCTGGAGAAGTTCTGCATGAATACACTGGCAGTAGTATCAAAGACATTCCTAACTGGGATGCTGAATCTGGAATGATTATCACATAATTTCAATAAAAGCTGATATGCCACACAAGCACCATGAGGAAGTTCAACTAGTAACACTGGGGATGAGTACTGTAAATGGCTTGGTGTGGGCCAATCTTTCATAACATTCTTCTTTGAGATCTCATCATTACCATCCATAGTCTGGATTCCCTTAAAGAAGTCTCACTCCCTCAGTACCTTCAATCTAAAGGCAAAACCCTGGTGATATTGACCTATTACTTTTTTCCACTTCCCTCAAGAATAAATCACTGAGAAGAAAGATATTAGGTTCCCCATGTTGCTGTAAACTCTACAAGTTGCCAAATCTTTAGCCAGGACTAGAGAGTTCCCCAAGGCTGCAGCAATGCCAAGTATCAAAGCAACAGAAATTCCCTTTAAAGATGCTGTGACATAAAAAATAAAAGACTCTAGAGTTGGTGGCTAATCCTGAATACAAAATAAATCCTTCAGGCAATTTGTGTGTGCATAAAGAATACTCTTAATATGCTGCTTGTGTAACTTACCTAATAAATGCCTGCTTGGGCATAAGCCAGAAGCCCAACCTAGATGTATGAGAAGGAGACTCTGGGCCCAGGGAATTAGCATGTGGGTAGGTAGCAGACTCAGTGGCCTCCCTGGGAGCAGCTGGCTTTCAGCACATCGGGTTTGCTTTGCCAAGGTCTTCCATTTGGACAGAGTCTGATCTAACAACTTTCAAAAAGTGATAATCATCTACATCTCCCTAAATTAGGTTTCTAATCCACTGAAGATTTGTAAAGATAGGAAAGTTCTAAAATTGTGTTATTCCCTACCCTTAGCATCCAGGAAAATAATTCATACATATTCTCAAATGCTCTGTTCTCTCACTCACCATAAACTTGAAGCTAACTGGCAACTGAGTGAGATTCCCTGTCCTCATTTGAATACTGACAAGTGTACAAGAGAGGAGAGTTTATGTGAGAATATAAATGTGCTTATGATTCATAGTGACTGTGAGTAGAGGCCCATTTTTAGAAGAACGCTATGTGAATTTTGCATGCAGACATTGATTTTTATTTGCTTAATATATTTGCTTTAGACCTAATTCCTAAAATAATCAGGATCATGATTCTCACAGTATGACTCTAAAACACAGATTCATTAATGCCTACCTTGCTTTCCTGTTCATCTCAAATTTTAAGAAATCATTTAAGAATTTATTTTTGAAATGTATTTTGCATCTGTAAGTACAGAGTGAAACCATCAAAAAAAAAGTGAAATGATAGTCTTAGGTCCCCCAGGAATCTGGGGGAACATTTTTATTATTGTTATTGTATTTGGGCTTTAAACGTACTAAAAATATGAAGAGGGGAAGTACAGGAGAATTTGTTTTTAGCTCCTAAAGCAGGTGTTTACATGGTTTGCCCTTGTATTGGCTACAAGTTTGATGGCAAGAAATGGATTTTAGTTTGACAATTGAGATTATGAACTCTCCGATTTCTAAGTGAGAACAGGTTTTCAGGCACTGGCATGGAGGTTTTGGCAGAGTGCACAGGACCCAAATTCTAGCCTGAAGATGGTTGGCTATCCTGATGTTCCCACTGTTTACTCTCCTGGTTTTTGTTTATTGTTGTTTGGAGAAGGAGTTTCAAACACTCAGCTTTAGAGTGCATAGGGAGAAATATCCTGGTCTCTAGCACTTTCAGGGGAAACATGGGTGTTCGAAAGACAGTCACAAAGAATTCCAAAAGGTACAGGGGTAGAAATATTTTAAGAGTGGGGCAAGGTTAGCCTTTTCTGTCTCCTCAGGTTTGGGATCTTTTTGCCTTTTTAAATGTCCTCCCAGGATCCTTTGCAACCCACCCCAGAAACCAGAACAGAATCTGAATGCCAGAGTTTCTACCACCAATGTAACATTCTATATGTGCTTGTTAGTAAAGGAGGGTAGGAGATGCCTGGGAGGAAAGTGGTAAGTCCTAGTTCAGTGCTTCTCAAACTTTAATGAGCACGTGAATCATCTATGGATCTCATTAAAATGCAGATTCTGACTCAAAAAGTTTGGAGTTGGGCCTGAGATTTTGCACTTCTAACAAGTTAAAAAGTCAAAATATTTTGGACAACACTCTTCTGCCCATTTTTCTTCTCCTACCTACTTTTTTAAACCTCTTCTTTTCTCATAGAACTTGACCCTTTTCTGGAGATGGGTCATAAGATTTCCCCTAACTGAAGAAATAAAATGCATGATCAAAAAAGCCAACTTTGAATTTGCCTCTGATCCTTAAAAATTCTGCCTTCAGATCACTCAATGCATGAGACAGTTTTGGATCCTGGAACTGGATAATCAGCATGCTAGCAGGGTGGACATTCGCTCCAAAGTCTTACAGTGGGGGAGGAGTTGGAAAGTGGGAAACTATTCTCAGAGATGATCACCATTGGATCCTCAAGTCTGCTTCAATTCTTGTTGACTGCCTGAGGATAGAGAATATATACTGTTCCTAGAGGAGACTGAAGCTCAAGGATCTTTCTGGAGCTTGGAGACAGAAAGCTTCTGTTCCAGGAACTCCAGCATGGCAATATTGCCTTGGTGATTTTGCTACTGACGATTTGTTTTGCTCCCTAATAGTAATAATGACAATGACAATTACAACAAGAATATTATTATCAGCAAACATTTAGTAAGTATTACTATTACTATGCTCTAGGTCTTGTGCTATGTTTACCTTTGTGTGCTGATATTGAGGGCTGGCATATAATAGAGGTATTATCACCTGTATGGGTTGGAAATTTCTGGCAACGAGTAACTGGTTTTCAGCAGTGCCTGGGATCGAGTGACTGTGGTGCCTTTAATTGACAGATGGATGAGAAAAATATGGCAGTTTTCAAACACTTTGGAAAAGACAGTAATTGTGGATAAAACATTTTCATCCATTGTGTACACTGTGCATCTGTGTGTGTTCATAAACACACAACCATGTATAAGTAATACCTAGACTTTGTGGGGTTAACTATTGGAATTCAGATTTTTAATTAATTGAAGTGTTTCTTAGTGTGAATGCTGCCAAAATTAACACTGGTGAGTCAATCTACACTCCATAGGATGCCAATGTTTCCTAAAATTACAATTGTACACTCACATACATTTTCTCAAACATTGGAAAGACACACCCCCGAGTAGTATTTGAAAGAACATTTGGAACAACTCTCTGAGATGATCTGGGTTTTATATAAGTACAACTGTTAGCATGTATTCCCAAATCCATAATAGTCTATTGATGTTTACTGCCTCTCGTGCAGTTAGCTTCTTTCATTGTCACTAATATGTTATATACTTTTTTCCCTCCAAGGTGGTACCTGTGTGGTCAACCCTACAGACTTATTTTGCTCTGTCCCTGGCCGTTTGTCCCTTCTCAGTTCTACTTCCAAATACAAGGTGACCATTGCTGAGGTAAAGAGGCGCCTCTCACCACCTGAGTGCCTCAATGCTTCACTCTTGGGAGGCATTTTAAGAAGGTAAGACAAAGCTGTTTTCTGGCACAGAATGTCTGTTTACTAGCACCATGCCCTCTACCCTTAGTCCTGATTTCTTCCATCTGATATTGTATTCCCCATGTGAGTCAAGTCATCTCATAATTTTCATCAGAATGTGAAATTTCAAAACCTAGTTTTTGTTTTTATACAGAGCAAAATCAAAGAATGGGGGCCGCTGCCTGAGAGAGAAATTGGATAGGCTTGGCTTAAACTTGCCAGCAGGAAGACGGAAAGCAGCCAATGTCACTCTCCTCACTTCTTTGGTCGAAGGTATGACTTTTCAGTTTGGTAAAATAATGCTGGAAGGTTGGCAATTCTTTGAAACTCAGGTTTCTTAGATTATGCTGTTTTATTTTTGTCTGTAACATTAAGCAAGCCAGTTAACAGTTAAGGTAAATTTCCTAAATTATCTTGACAATGATGATTAAATTAGACTTAAAATAAGATTTAGATAATTCATAAAATAATACTTAATTTACTAATCTTGGTAGTATTAGAAAAGAAGACAATGGAAGGTTTGGGTACTTCTCCAAATATCCTCTAAATAATAGCAACATGAAATTGGCAGGCTCTTGTCATTTGCATTATTGTTTATTTTAGAGTTTAAGTAAATCTCACTTAACTCATTATAATTCAGTACAAGATGATCTATAGGAGAAACACCCTTTATGAAGAGTTTACAGGAGTCTAGGCATGATACTGAGAAGCATATTGTATTAGTCCTAGCAGACCTCTCTTAAGACATGCTGAAGTTTCATGGCTGTATGGGAGGAAAAGCTCAACTCAGTCAGAGAGAGGTTTAGATTAACCATAGTATAGAAAGAGAAGTGGAAATAAATACATCCCCAGAAGTTGTTTTCTTTTTTCCAGCTTACCTTTTCTCTTTTTTTCTCTTATTAAGGTCTAAACTTTACATATTCTTATTCAATCTTCTTTTAAGAAGAAGTATTATCGAAAGCTTTTTTTTTTTTTTAACATTGTGGGAGAACTTTTGAATGTCAAAGGAAAGTTCTTCCATCACACAGAATGCTATTGTTTTAAATATAAAAGGCAGAGGCCTTTTGCCAAGCCTCACCTTGAACACACCTGTGCTACTTCTTGCAATGGTTATTTGTCTATAAGTTACTGTAAGAAGTAGTGAGTGAAAGACAAAACCAAACATCTATAATTTTTTCAGATTGTCAATATGTAGCATTTACTGTACAACATTAAGAAGTAGTGTGTTCTTGACATTTGTCTTGGCAGAACTGCTTTGGTGATTTTGCTCTCAATAGCCATCTTTGCTGTGTTCCCTGGTAGTAGTCATGATAATAACAACCACAACAATAATATTATTGACAACTGACATTTACTGTGTTCCTATTACCATGTTCTAGATCTTGTGCTGTGTTTGCCTATGTGTGCTGGTACTAAAGGCTGGCATATGTTAGATGGCTTTAACCTATCAATTACCCACATTGGGGAAGACCAAAGTAGAAAAAAAAAAGATTAATGGGTTATTTCCAAAGGGAGACAGATTTCTGCTCATTTGAAGTAAAAATGCAGGTAAAATTATAGTTATAGTTGTTTAAAATTATAACAAAACCCTTGCTCCCGATAAGAGAAGGGATTCAAGAATCATATGGATGGTAGGACTTGAGTAGTTCTCAAACCCAGCTTCACAGTAGAGTCAACTGAAAAGGTTTCTTAAAAAGTTTCTGGATCTCATCCCCAAATCAACTAAAACTCAATCTTGGGGTATTGCTTAGGCATCTAAAGTTTTTAAAACTCCCCCAGTGATTCTGGTGTATAATGATATTTAAATATCATTGATTTAAATGTTCCTTGGACTCCTTTTCACTGCCCAGGATGATCCTTTATGAATTCTCATAAAATTTCTAACTGGTGTGAAAATTAAAGATCCCAGTAAAAACTTTTCTCCATACTCTCTGTCAGTCCTAAAAAAGACACAGCATATACTGGTCAGTATAAATGAAGAGCCACAAAAAGTATGTTCACAATTCTTGTTGATGTTTATGGTAGCCAAGGGTACTGGAATATTCTGTATGGAAACCATCAATCTGTACTAGCAGCAAGGGTACAAGTAAAATATGTGGAATCCTAGGATGACCTCTGGAGCCTTGCTGTCCTACTCTTTCAGGATACCCCTCCTATCACAAAAGTGCCCAACTTGTGTTCTGTTGCTGTGGCTTCTGCTCACAGACAGCTATCAGCCTTGGCTAATAAAACAATATTTTATTCTTTTTAGGAGCATCTTATCTTATTTGTGTGCTTTTGAAATCCCCAATATCAACATGATGTAGAGAAATAAATCTTTTACTAATGAATTCCAGGTACATTGATGAAACTATAAAAAAGAGATTTAGAGTCAAAGGGACCTTTTGCATCCCTTCACTTCCAAGGTAGTATGACCCTCAAACCCTGAAGCCCACTTTCATACACACACACACACACACACACACACACACACACACACACACAATTTTTAAAGTTTTATTGCTATGTGCAATATTCTTTGACATTTTTATTTTATGCCATATTTTGTATTCTCTTTTAATGTTCATTGTAAACCCACTAAATTTATTTCACAACTCACTGTCAAGGCATGAATCATGACCTACAGTTTTAAAAATTACAAGTTATGTTGGAATATGAGGAGAACCTAGTCTTTGATGAACAAGGACATTATATCTAAACTGAAATAGGCTTCATTGTAACCCTTAGCTGACAAGAAGAGTGACTTCATTGTTGATGACTCTCTTATATTTTTATCCCCACATTTCAGTTGGGTTGGTGGTAATAGCTGATAACTCCTTTCCAGCCAGCAAGATGCAATGTTCTAAACTAGGTCATGGCCGCTGAAACCCTGCAGACAATGTTAGATGTATACAGGATAATAGTGACTCAACTCTGATTCATTAAGCCTCCTGGGACATTGAAATCATTGATGTTTATCAGCAATTCTGGCAACTTGATCCAACATGGGTCTAATGTTAGTTCCATTTGTACAGTTTTACTTCTGTATGAATTTCACCATAACTACTTCATGTTTATAAATTCTTGAACTGACCGTGTCTTTGAGTAATGCTCCTCCCACTCAAATATTTTTGCAATAGCCAGAAACTTTTTAGACAATTTTCTTTTCAAAAATTCTAAAACTAGATTTTTAGTATCTAAAATAGTCCATTGGCTTTCTTATATGGCCTTTCTATGGTCTTGCAGGAAAGAATACTACTATTTTTTTCATCATTTTAAACCTGAAATCTCTCCTTTATCTTCTAGATTTTCTACATTAACTTATATGTGCATTTTACTTGCCAATAATTAGTAACTTAGCTTTTCTTAACAATCTCTTAAAACTGTTGCTTGAAATTGTTATAGAGTAGTTTAGCCATGACCAGATGAGTAGTTTCTCAAACATCCTGATGACCCAATATGTTAATGAGGTTTAATCATATCCCCCATTTTGGTACAATACTGAGCACAGGAGAAAAATACATCTAATTGATTTTATTCCTCATAGAACAGACTTATAAATAAATCTCATGAAGGTAAAACTTCTACAGCTTTGCAGAACTTGACTCTGCCTCTTTCTGGGGAAGATTTAAATACAGCCTTGCCATTGTTGATATTTTTATAGAACACCAATGAAAGAATAGTGTGTGGGAACCCTGGCAGGCTTTCCACTCAGAGATGATGTTATCTTTGTAAAGATCCATAAAATGAACAATAAGGTGCCTTATGATGGGGATTCAGATTAGCAAATTAATATTTGTTTTTCAAAAACAACACTTGTTACTGACATAACAGGTTTTATTATGGTATCCCCAGGTTTCCATGCTTACCTGTGGTTTTCACCTTTAAAAAATTATTTTAAAAATCATTTTTCCTATATTCCTTTTAAATGGAGCCACTCTGTGAATAGCTCCTAGCATTGTTTTTAAATTCACATATTAGAGACATTATTTTTAGACATTATTTTAAGGATGTATAAAACAGGATTATTTGATGCAAATTTACAGTATATTCCAATAATTCACAACTCTTCTGTTACAAATATTATTATACCTACTAACTAATGGGATGAAGAACTGGAGACTGACTGAATGTTTTGCCACCTGATAAAGTTGTTTGAAAAGTGAACATTTTAATAAGGCAGATATTTAGAGTGGAGATTTTGGGAGCTCTACATAACATAGATACATTTAATTTTGAATGAAACAAATATTTGAATTGAATCTCACAAAAGCAATACCACATTTAACTTCTTTTTCAACCATATGTCTTCATCCTAGTGGATTAAATTTATAGGTAATCATTAGGTATAACTCCTTGTACCCTGCTTTATTACAAATGTCTTCTTTTCATTTTCCTTTGCCAATTACACTGCTCTTGTCCATTTTAGTATCTATAATATCAGAAAGATGTCAGTCTCTGAAAAATACAGTGGCTTAGATTTGCTTAACTGATCTTCTTAAAGAGACATTGGAATAATTTTACACTCAAAGAGTAGAAATAATCCTCTTGTAGAGTGGAAATTATTCTCTCCAGAAAACATTCAAGGAATTTGACCAATATTATAATTCTAGTTTTAACAGCCTTGTTATATGTTTATTACTTTTGAATTGGCAACTTCTGTGGATGCCTTCTCCATATTTTACTTCAGAAGACTGTTTTCAGATAAATGCAAGAAGTCAATAATCTCGTTATTCCTGCCTATCACTCCCTTCTTACCTATGATTTTCCAATATGGCTGACATTGCAGAGTATTGCCAGAAAGAAATTCTGCCTGCCTGAGTGGGTTGCTTTCTTGGGACAGTTTTGCTACATTTGCAAAAGCTCGTGTAACATTCTCAGGCAATATTCAGGATTCTGAAAGTACAGTTTATTTAAGTTCTTAAATATAAATACCTTGAGCTGAAATTTGCTAGGATAGGAGGTCAAATTCTCTCTCTCTCTCTCTCTCTCTCTCTCTCTCTCGTGTGTGTGTGTGTGTGTGTGTGTGTGTATTTAAACAGTATAGGACAATGGAAAGTATAAATATATATCAGCAGAAGAAACAGAACCAGTTCCAAATATTGTGTATGATCTCCATCACTCTTTCTCAGCTTAAATCCTTAGTAACTGTTGCTCTTGTCTTTCATTTCAAAAATATGTACTCTCAGACCCTGTCCTGGACATCCTAACTCATGTAAATTAGTTGTTTTGTGCCACTTGCAAAATCTATTAACCCTTTGCCTAGTATTTCTCCCACCACCTCTTGCCCTCAGAATAATATCATTTTTCAAGTATGGTCTGACTTTGGACTGGTTACTGAGCTTTATTTTCCTAATTAATAAATAAAGGCCATAATATCTATAATGATGAGGATAATGCCAGCTGTTATAACAGTTCCCAAAATTTCTGTGGCTTAATGTAATGGAAGCTAATTTCTCACTCATCACAGTCTGATGTGAATGTTCATTATCAGGGGCCTTTCTTATTGTCAGTGTCTCATTCAAAGACCCAGGGACCCAGAGTTCTTCCATCCATCCTTTACTCTGCCTAAGTCTTAGGAGTCCTATTCATTTAGCTTACAGATGAGGAAAGGCATAATGGTGAAAGTATACTGCTTCTTATCCACTCTAGCAAGGAGATGACCCAGTTACTACTATCCACATTCTATAAGAATTAGTCACATGGCCATACCTTATTGTGAGGATGTCAGTCGGATATGCTAGAAAATGTAACCTCTAGCTGGGAAGTGTCTTCTCAGAAACAACCCTACGGTCTGTAAAGAAAAGATAAAAATTTTATGGTCTAGCATCCATATCTACCACATCTTCCCTGTGTTTCTTGTAGAATTAACTACATTCACAGAGATTAAGCATTTGCACAATAGGCCCCTCATAGAGCCACTTTATAAAAATTAGTATCTGTCTCCTAGTTTCCTTCCTCCTAAATAACAGTGCTGCTTAATAGTAAAATTTACTCAAAATCATAAAACTTTAGCCCTATAGGAAAATAAAGAGTGAGTAGTCTAGGTACTAGAGCATAGTAGATAACAGTGTGGTTTCTGGAGTCAAATAAACGTGTCTGAACTCACTTCTACACTTGCTATAAGGGAAGACACATAACCTGTCTGAGCATAAGCGACCTTATTTATAAGATAGTATTAAAAAACAATGCCCTTCTCATAAGATTGTTGTAAGGATTAAATCAGAATGTTTGCAAAGCACTTACCACAGTGCCCAGAATAAAGCCATTGCTCAATAAATTTCAGTTATCATTATTCTCAAATGAGAAAACTAAAAGCAAAGTGAGAATAGCTGTTCTGCACAGGATTATACAATTGGGTGCAGTAAGGATGAGAACCCAGTTCTTCTGGTTTGCAGCACCATGGCATATTTCCCATTTGGATTTGGGTTTGTGGCATATATTATGAACAGTTGCATTGCTGAGTTGCTTCTGAATTTAACTAAAGTAAAACTCAGGGAAAGAAAGATCTTTGAGTCTGTTTTTCCCATTAGATTGGTCCTCCCTTCTGGCTAGGAATTCTGGACAAGTTTCTTGAACTTTCTTGTGCCCAAGCTCCAAAACTTTTGTCCACTTGTACAGGATTTTTAAAACCTGATGAGCCTTCTGCTGCTATTTAATCTCTCAAAATTAGGGGGACATTAAATCTTCATTTAATCTCCTCTGAAATAATTATCAGTAGTATCCATTGTACTTTTTTATTTTTTGAGACAGAGTGTCGCTCTTGTTGCCCAGGTTGGAGTGCAATGGCACGATCTTGGCTCACCACAACCTCCACCTCCCAGGTTCAAGCGATTCTACTGCCTCAGCCTCCCAAGTAGCTGGGATTACAGGCATGAACAACCACGCCTGGCTAATTTTGTATTTTAGTAGAGACAGCATTTCTCCATGTTGGTCAGACTGGTCTCAAATTCCTGACCTCAGGTGATCTGCTCACCTCGACTTCCCAAAGTGCTGGGGTTATAGGTGAGAATCACCACACCCAGCCTCCATTGTACTTTTAAAAGGATGCCAATTCAGTAAGTTATTAGTTACAAGATTCCCCTACAAAACCTTTTTATTCCACTCTAGCCAAACTGCCAAAAGGCAGTAGAAAGAAATCCTACCACTGCATTCCCAGGAAACAAGGAAAAACAAACAACTTGTCAATGAACTCTTTTCTATAGATTAGATCTACCAAGGAAGTTTTCTTGATGTGATTAGTCTTTGGAAAGAAGTATCATTGACTGCATGAGACCTGTAGGCTTGAAACACTGGAATCATTTTGCCAAGTGTTAGGGATAACATCTGTTTAGGGAATACTCATTGTAAGTCATTCTTCTCATAGAGTTTAGAACAAAGCTGATTTTCTCATTGATCTCACACAACAAGAGCATTGAGCATTTTTTTGTTTTTTTTTTTTTTTTTTTGGACATATGAAAAGCCCAACAATGGACTTTTTTTTTTTTTTTTTTGACACATGAAACTAAAAGGCATATGAAACTTGAGAAACTCATGAACCATCATTTCCCAAATTGCTCCTTCTCTGGCCTTCTCCAGACATTACATTCCCACATTAGTCCCACCTTTGGGAGAAAGGTTTTCAGCTTTCTTCTAAAAGCGTATTTCATATGAAAAGAGTATTTGTTGAACCCTTATGTTAATAGCTCTAATTGATGTTCACTTTAGTCAGACAGTTTCACCTGGAAAAGCTCTGGTGTTCTCTTTTACATACACACACTTTGGCACTGATAGTGTCTTCTTGGGGACAGTTTTGCATTTTTTTAGACTATGAGGTTTTGCATCATCCATAAATATCTTATTCTAAGCACAGAATAATTTCCATCTAGGAGACTCTGTTTCAGCAATTGGTAAAGATAAAACTTATTGTTACCTATTATCTAAAAACTTACTTTTATCAGTATTCAATAATTGGTCTCAATGAACCTAAAATAGTATCACACAATATTATGGATAAATAGATACCATCTTAGAGTACATCTTTTAAAATCATTTGCAAACTTTCTCATATCACTCCCCTGGGCTACATTTTAAGACTTCATTCATTTCTAGAAAGGAAAGGTATTTGCATGTAGAGGCAGAAGGAATAGGATACTACGTATATGTTATTGTGTCTGACTATGTGCTTGGGTGTCCATAAACTCCTGTTCCTACTCATGGTGACTATGCCACATAAAGGCAAATATATTCAAACCAATTTGCCTCAGTTTTTCCCTTGCCACTTTTGGTCTAGCTCATTATTCACTTTTGCACATAGTGATGCTCACTTAAAAGCATGTTTGCAGTTCTCTTCTTAGTGTCTTTCTTTTCTTTTTTTTTCATGATTCTCTCTTTCAAAACTTAATGGATCAACTAATGCTTTTTTCTTTTTTGGTTGTTTTGTTCCTAGCAACAGAGTCTTAAGAGCTCTGTTGTCCAGACTGGAGTGTAATGACATGAACATGGCTCACTGCAGCCTCTACCTCCTGGACTCAACAGGTCTTCCTGCCTCAGCCTCCTGAATAGCTGTGATCACAGACATGTGCCACCATGCCTGGCTAAGTTTTGATTTTTTGTAGAAATAGGGATCTCACTTTATAATCCAGCTTGGCCTCCCAAAGGCTGGATTATAGGAATGAGTTGTGGCCCCCATTGTTTACATTTATTGAAATTTGTAGGTATTCTAATCAAATTGGAGGCTGTAATTATTCCTAGTGATGACTAACTTTTACTGAATAACAGTGGAAGACTTGGAATTACCCACATTCCATTTGCAATAAATATTTGAGTTCAGAACTAAACCTTTCCAAGAGCAAGGCAAAGAGTAATTTACTTTTTGATTAATACAAGTTTAAACAAATAATACAAACAAATAGTTTAGGATTCAAAAGTTACAGAAAAGTATTCAATAAAATACTTCCTTTTCACTCTGTTCCCCAGTTATTCAGTTTCCCTCCCAGAAGAAAACAAAGGTTATTAGTTTATCTGTTTCCTTCTAAAGGTATATGTGTGTATCTCTTTTATCCATTTTTAAAACAAATTATAACATTCTGTAGACACTATTTTGCAATTAATTTTTTTCACAGTTTATCTTAGTATGCATTCTTTTTTACAGTGCTTACAAGTTGTTTATTCTTTTAAACACTCATGGTACTTCACTGAATGATGCATTACAATTTATTTAACCAGTCCTCTTCTAAATATCATTTAGGTGTTTTCAGTCTTTGGCTATTACAACTAGTGCTTCAATGAAGAACCTCAAACTTATATAAATAGTTCCACAAATATGCAAGTGCATATCTTCAATAACTCTCTAGGAATAGTGTTGCAAGGTCAAAAGATATTTGTATTTATGATTTTGATCGATTATTGGCAGATTCTCTTTAATAGTAGCTGCAAATTCATAATCCTATCAGCAATGACAGTAGGAAGCATTGACATTATAGTACTTTCCTGCACTCTAAATTAAACAGGATACTATCAATTTTTAAAATTTTTGCTAATTTGATTGACTAAAAAAAAACCCTCCATTAAAAGGAGATTGAGAATATTCTTGGACTTTTATGAGCTTTTCTGTCTACTTACTTATCTTGTATATATGGAGTAATTTTTTGTATTTTCCTTATTGATTTGTAAGTTTTCAGTCTATATTAGGGAAATTGACTTATAGGCTAATGCGTCTTTTGTATGACGTACTTTTATTTGTCAGTTGGCTGTTATGGGTTTTTGTTTATTAGCTTCATTTATTGAGGCCTTTGCTTGCAGAACTTTTTTATATTAATATAATTATATTTCTCATATTTTATTTCACGGCTTTTAGTTTTAATTGGAACACTGTAAAAGACCTTTTTAATTCCAAGATTATAAAATAATACCATGTTATCTTCTAATTATTGTGTGATTTCTTTTTTTATGTTTAAATTTGTGATCCATGGGGACTTTGTTTCATGGCTAAGCATATGCTATAGATCCAGTTCTATTTGTTTGTTTGTTTGTTTGTTTGTTTTCCAGATGGCCACCTTGTTGGCTTAACACTTCCTATTGGTAATCCGCTTTTCCCTACTAACTTTAAGTGCAAGCTTCATCTTATATTAAATTCACCTACACAAATATACTTTTCCAATAGGCCGAAGTCTTCGTTTTCCTAACAATGCTATCTCTACTTCCTACCACATTTTCTCTTTTGTTTATGGAGTTCATACCATATTAGCCAAATAAGACAAGTCTCATCATGCAAGAACCAAGCCAGACAGAGGCTCTTACAGTTTCATATCAACTTGCTAGTGGCTGCGTTTCCTTAAATCCACATTTAAATCTGTTTCTTATAAAACCCAGAATCTTGGTACAATGTACAATCAATCTTTCTTCAGAAAACATTTTGCCATTAACTCTCTATTTCAGGGCAACCTCAATAAATGTCACTTAAATTTTTCCTAATATTTCTTTCTAATTTTTTACTTTTTGCTTTGGAGCGTGGAAAAATGAATTCCCTAAAATCAGGGAACAAATGTATCTTTCATGTTCTTCCTATGTTCTGGAATTTATTTGTGCCTGCTTTTCAAGAGAGATATTTAATTTAAGTTATTATCTGCTTCTGTTACATTGAAAAGTTGACAATCCTTCATGGTTTCCACTTTTTTGGAAGGTGGGGTTATCAAGTTGCACATAGAGCCTAAAGGCTTGCACTTGAAATACTTCCCTTCAAATACCTATCTTATATGCTTATACACTCATGTACCCTACTTCTTTTTTTTAAAAACTTTTATTAAGTTCAGGGGTACAAATGCAGATTTGTTACATAGGTAAACTTGTGTTGCGGGGGTTTGTTGTGCCAATTATTTCATCACCCACTTATTAAGGCTAGTACCCATTGATTATTTTCCTGATCTTCTCTTACCTCCCACCTTCTACCCTCCAAAAGGCACCAGTGTGTGTTGTTCCCCTCTATGTGTCCGTGTGTTCTCATCATTTAGCTTCCACTTACAAGTGAGAACATGTGGTATTTGGTTTTCTGTTCCTGTGTTAGTTTGCTAAGGGCGCTGGCCTAAGACCTAAAGACAGAAGTATCATTCGATCCTATTCTAAAATATGTAATTCTTGAAATGATATGAAATGAAATGGAAGTATGTCAAATTTAGTGTGTTGCTTCAGCTGTATTAAATTTAAAAAAAAAAAAAAAGGTGGATGGCCAAGTGCTGCAGTACATTTAAATAAAGGTATAGCTTAAAGTAGCTCTGAAAAAAAAAAAAAAAGGAACAAGGGCATTCTACTTCTCTCCCAGAAATGAGGTGACAGCAGCCGTATTTGCTGATCTGGAAATAGAAGGAAAAACGTCCTCGGGTTTTTCTGGATTGCTCTTTCCACCACAGGTTGTTGCACTTCAGTTCGTTGTTCACATAGGCATTTTGTGCTACCACAGAGACAGAGGAGCTCATAGGTCTTTACTTTCCCAAATCGGACAAACTTCTTACTGTTATATTAATATGCTTTTCTGATGATAAAATGTCTAGTTTTGTATAACTTGTTTACTAACATCTGTTGCAAAGAACTTGACTATAGATTTGTCATTGTTTCTGAATACCATGTGTTTTTTAATTAATGGATCCATTTATTCATTCATTCTTGGGTTCTCACACACAAAGCTTTTGTGGCATGATATACGCATGTTAACTACATATCAGAGTGTCTTCACTTGCCACTTCTTTTGATGTAGCATTGCTATACATCCTGTAACAATGTTATATTGCAAACAGGAGAAAGCAGTAAACAGAACTGAGGGAAGGAAGGATCTGGCTGTCAGTGTAAATGTAAATAGCAGCTGTCCCACTCAAACTGTTTTTAAAACTACCACTCGGTGAGAGCTTTGCATAAAATGGGACAGATCTGCAAGAATCAGGTTTTAGCACAAAATTCAAGAGACGTGCTGCCATCCTCCTGTTTGTCCTGTTTTACATTCCCCACTATTTTGCAAATGGTAAAGGAAAAAGGATTAGGTAGGTAGATAGATGATAGATAGATAGATGATAGATAGATAGATAGATAGATAGATATATAGACAGATAGATAGATAGATGATATAGACAGACAGACACAGACAGATAGTCTCTGTTAAAATATTATTTAAATATCTGTTTCAGTGTGAACAATAGCAATGTCCAGCTATATTAATGTATGGAACTTGACCTGCTGTAAAAAGATGACACCACTGATGGTATTATACTATTAGTTACAAAATACTTTTGAATTCTGAGGTTCACATGAGTTCATCCTCTGGTCAGGTGCTGTAGCATTATTTGATGGGTCAAGCTTTAAAATAGTTTTACTTCCAAATTTGAAACTTCTCAATCTCCCTTCTTTTTGCAAGCAACAGTGAGTGTCCTGTATAGCATGACAATGACCTTAAAACACACACACACACACACACACACACACACACGCCTTTGTGCCATTTCTTCTGCCAAATATTCAATATTTTCTTACCTTAAGCTGTGAGCCTCCATTAAACTAGCACTATTCAGATTAATTAATATAGAGATCCTTTCCATTTAATTATATCATCTCTCTATTTAAAATAGAAGAAAAAACAATGAGGTTTTCCGCCACACAAATATTAAAATACAGCTAAAGATCTGCCATTGCTCATTTGAAATATATGTGGGGAGGTGCATGATCAGAGTTTATAAAACACTAACTGCACTAATATGTTTACTTATTGCAATACCTTTTATATTAAACTAGACCTTTTCGCTAAGGCCTAGGACACGAGGTCTCACCTTGTGGAAATGAAAAAGAATGGAATCTCTTTTTTTTTCCTTTTCTTTTTTTTTGCTTTTTGAGACAGGATCTTAGTTTGTCACCCAAGCTGGAGTGCAGGTGGCTCACTACAGTCTCAACTTTATGGTGTCAAGCAATCCTCCAGCCTCAGCTTCCTGAGTAGCTAGGTACTGCAGGCATACATCACCACATCTGACTAATTTTTAAATTTTTCTAGAGATGCATTCTTGCTATGTTGTCCAGGTTTGTCTCTAACTTCTGGACTCAAGGGATCCTCCTGCTTCTGCCTCCCAAATTGCTAGCACCTTTACTAAAGATATTTTCATTAATATTAACTATTCTCTTTTGTATATCTATAAACTTTTTCTCCTTTTCCTTCATATTATTAGCTATTTCATTTTTTTCCTGGTACTTGTAATATAACATCTTGTATTATGTACTGTCACCATAATAACAACAAACATGAAAAGATTATAGGTAGTATTCATAGGCACAATAAAAGTAAAGTGCTGCTAAGATACCTGTTGTTGCTACTGTTATTGTTATGACTGTCATTTTTGTAGAGAGAGGCAGTCTTTGATACTCTTTTATATTCTCCATTATTCCTACCTAGCACTGTGCCTTGAATAAAGTAGGTGAGTAGATGCTTAGTATTAACATATATACAGTAAAAACTTTTTTAACCTTTAGGCTTAGGGGTTCATGTGCAGGTTTGTAATATAGGTAAACTATGCGTCATGGGGATTTGGTGTACAGATTATTTCATCACCCAGGTAATAAGTATACTAACCAATAGGTGTATTTTCTGATTCTCTCCCTCCTCCCACTTTCCACCCTGATGTAGGTCCCCATGGCTGTTCTTCCTCTCTTTGTATCCGTGTGTTCTCATTGTTGAGCTCCCACTTATAAGCAATAACATGCAGTATTTGGTTTTCGGTTCCTGTGGTAGGTAGCTTACTTAGGATAATGGCCTCTAGCTACTCTTACAAAGAACATGATCTCATTCTTGTTTGTGGCTGCATAGCATTCCATGGTATATATATATACTACATTTTGTTTAGAAAACTTGCCTTTAAAAAAAATGTTTAGTAGCCAGGTAAGATTTACCTTGATTAAGCTTTAAAAATACCATTGTTTTCCAGATTTATTTTCATTAATTACTTTGCTGGGAAGCTATTTTTACTCCATTTCTTAAAAATTTACTTGGATTTAGAATTTTTTGAGAGAACAAGTTATTCTTGATTTTCCACAAAAGTGCTCCAACTTCCTTGAAAAGTTATCTGAACCGCTTGCTGGTATTTTAATAGGTCTCATGGAAAAGACATCTGAATAGTTTAGATCACTGTGAATGGGTTGTAGGTTCAGCAGCCACAAAATGACTTGTCCATGGGGCCATTTCACTTGTGAATCATGTGTAAAACCCTGGAGGTCAGTTTGGTCTAATGGCCAGAACCATAAGGGGAGTCAACACTTCTGGACTGTGTTTCTGTTTTTTCCTCTCAATTTTCCACATATCTCTGCCTGCTAAGTCACTTCTCTCTTCCTCAATTTCCCCTCATTCTTCCTTATTACCTCCCTTCCTCCCCCCAAAAAAGGTCATTTTTCTTGAATAGTTTAAGTACGAAATGATTTGTCTGACCACTGCCAGGAGTGAGGCTTGAGCAAAATGTAAGACACTACTGTGATTAAGGTTGGATGCTGGTGAGAAACTCACTTGTATTATTTGCCAACAGGGGAGGCTTTGCACTTGGCTCGGGATTTTGGCTACACTTGTGAAACAGAGTTTCCAGCCAAAGCAGTAGGAGAACATCTTGCCAGACAACATATGGAACAGAAAGAACAGACAGCAAGAAAAAAGATGATCCTGGCGACCAAGTAAGCAGAATGGGGAAACCTCTGTGTGCTTTCATCTTCAGTTTTTTTTATTTTATTTGAATGAGGAAAACAGTCTAGAAGGCACTCATTCTCTAAAACAAAGAGGGTCTTACACACCAGCAGATAAATATATTAAATGAAGACCTTCTACCCTTTGGTGCCTATGGCAAAGTTTACAAACTATCTTTGATTAGTGATGAAGCTGTCATTGAAACTGATGAAAGTTCTTGGAAAACCTCTCCAGAATATGCCGAAATTCCTTTGGAGAAAAACCTTTAGGAAATGTAGATCCCAGGCAAATATGCCTTTGGTTGCTAGTGATTTGGTCTAAGGCACTCATTTTGCCTTAATAAATGAGGGTAAAGATCTCAAAACACCATAAATATTTGGGGAATGTGACAGAAGATGAGGTCACAGATTGGTGAGAGGTACCAGGGAGACCTCTGGGACCGAGGATCGCCATGAGTGCCCCCATCATCTCTTGTGTATGAGTAAGCATATCATCCTTGTACTGCCTCATAGTGGTATTGTCTCTTTTTTCTTTTTTAAGTATAATGTATTTCATATCTTCTGGAAATTATAAAAAGCCTGATTAAAATAATGAGGAAAATGATATAGACAAATTCGACATCACAATAGGAAAGGGGGAAGCTTGCATAAGATGACTTTTAAATTACCTGACATTTAAAAGTTCTTCAATAACAAATAGGAAAACTACCATTTATTGTGTAAAAACCCAGCAGAACAGCAGGTAGCACAGGTAATAGTCAAAAGTTTTAGAGGAAAATCCTTCAGGTAGTAACTAGTTCTTGTTATCCTCACTTTATTGAAATAAGTTATTGCTACATTTAGGCCATTAAGAATCTTAAATAATTTTTAATTCTATAATCAGATTTTAGAACTGAAAGTTCCAGCTGGTTAAACTGTCAATTATAAATTGATTTTTTATTTGTTTGTTTGTTTATTTGTTCATTTGTTTGTTTGAGACAGGGGCTCACTCTGTCACCCAGGCTGGAATACAGTGGCATGATCATGGCTCACTGTAGCCTCATCTTCCTCAGGTTCATATGATCATCCTACCTCAGCCTCCTGAGTAGCTGAGACTAGAGGCGTGAGCCACCACATCCACCCGGTTTTTGTATTTTTGGTAAAGATACATTTTTGCCATGTTTCCCAGGCTGATCTCAAACTCCTGGGTTCAAGCAATCCACCCTCTTTGGCCCCACAGAGGGCCAGATCACAGGCAAGAGCCATGATGTCCAACCTTAGGGAAAACTTTTTAAGAGAAAACCTAGGGCAGATAGTATTAAAAACATTGCTTCTTACAAACTGATAGAAAGTAATTATTTAATGCCTTTACAACATATTGGCTAAAATTTTGATTGGCTCAAAATGCATAAAACCAAAACTGAATATTCTCTTTTCTACCAGCTTCTAATGTAACATAGGTCTTTTTACAAATTTAAGAAGTATATGGGATACTTACCATCTCACAGGTTTGTCCAAGACACTTGAGTCCCTTAATTGGGGTTTATGCACTGCTGTGGCTATCACTGTTTAGATTTAGAATTGTATTTATCTATTGCTGTTCTGAAAGTACTAGATTATTTCACCTTCTCCCAAAGAGAAGAAAAACAAAAGTTGGTGGCAGAAGGAATAGAGAAAAAGCAAAACAAGATTAAGGGAAAAGGAATAGCAGAAAGAGAGAATGAAGACCAATAGACAGAGAAAGAAAATTATGAGGCAGGTATAAAACTTGAACTTAAAATCTGGGAATAAATTTTGTGATATGGAAGCCCCTGAAAACTTGCTAATCAAAAGACTGAAATCTGAACCTTTTGCATAGTTTGTCTTCTGAGAGTCGTTACCTCTGCCTTGTACTCTTTTCCTTTTCCAAATAATTTCTTGACTAAATTTATTTTCCAAATAATTTCAGTCATGTTTCAATTTCTCCAGAAGGAGCTGAAAGCACATAATTAGTTAGTTTGAATCCTTTATATTACCTTAGGATAAAGATAAAGACTCATTACAGATCAAGAGAATTATACAATACTAGCACTATAGATCTCCCAGGTGTTTCTATAGCATATCATCCTAGCTGGCAAGATCATGCAAATTTACCAAAGCACATATCCATGTGAATTTTACTGTTATCTCAAAATACAAATTTTCAGGAGAAAACACCTTTATTTTTTCTACCTCAAAATGACTTGGTTGTGGTTTTATCATGCATATTCAAAGACCTTTACTCCTTAATTCAGAGAAACAGTTCTCCTCTGCTCTCTCTTCCAGGAATTGCTTTGTAACTATTCATCACTACCATCATCAGCACAATAAATATAATTCCTATTTTCTTGGAGATTCCCATCATTCTGTTGAACTGTGCAATAGTCTCTGAGTACATTCAAATTGGCACTGAGATTTTAACAGAAGTAAATGCTAGAAAAATTTGAGGGAAATCAGAAGAATGCATCCATATTTGTCAAAGTTATGCTAAGACATCTATTTTTGAGTAGAGTATTTGACCAGGTAGTAGTATTTTCTTTTTACCTGGGATCTAAGTAACGTATATTATTTTAGGTGATATTTTGAACTTTGAGTTCATAAAACATTGTGAGAACATGTAATTTTCTTTTATCTGTCTGCTCATTGCTGCACTTTTGCAGACCATTAAATGTCAAACAAGAATTGAGTGTACTTGTTTCAATTAACTTATTTTACAGAAGACTAAATAGGCATAAACATCTGAAAATTAAAATACCACTTTATAATTTTTTATTTTTATTATGTGTATGCAACCTATCTTCGTATTGGACTATATGAAATAAAAATAAAAGAATCAGAGACTGTGCAGTCATAGCAAACACAGGTAATATAACCAGTAATCACTATAACTAGATAAATTAGGGATGTGTAGAAATAATATCCTTTTCTTTCTCTTCCTCTTTCTCTCTCTCTTTCATTCTTTTTTTCCTTTCACTCTTTCTTTCTTCTTTTCTCTCTTTTTCTTTCTTTCAAAAAAAATAAATAAATAATATCCTTTTTGTGCAACATATGAATGGACCCAATATGTGTTCTGAGAAATTTCTAATTTTCCACCAATAGTAAAGCATTGGATATTTTCACCAATTAAAATGCTGAAAGTTAATATTAAGTAGCCTATAGGGATATTCATTATATCCTAGTCAGTTCACCTTTCTTCATAAGACTTCGACAACTTTATAAAAAATATATCTAAAATCTAAAATTTATTGAATGAGAGATCTAATTGCTGATCTGCATTGTCAGATTGGCCTACATACTTTTTTTAACCTTCAAGAATAACAGATTCAGTTGTCTTTTAATATATTGCCAAGTATACAATTGTATAAAGAGTCTATTGATAGTGTCATTAGTCTTCTAATTCCTCTTTATTTCTAGTGTTTTGTTAATTAAATATTTTGATGTAATTTAGACATTTATTTAGGTGAAAGAATAGAAACTGAAACATTTTTTGAATTCTAAAAATGAACCAGACAAAACATTTGTTTACTTGGTTAATAGAAAACATATTTAAACCTTTCATTGAATTTAGGACTAAATATGTCTAACATTTGATCTGCCTTAAGGTAAAGCAGAATAGTTAACAACTTTTGGTGTTACCATAATATTAATCATCTAAAAGTGAAACATAGAACTTGGATTTCAGACATCAGCTAAAAACTTACATCCTTAAGGACAATGATGTAAGTGATAAAGTTAAAATATATGATTCATTGAAGGTCATCTTGAGTGACATAATACATAATATAGCATTTTGTTTTGAGATCTAAGATTGTTTCTTTTTGTAGCTTTATAAATAAAAATTTAAATAAGAATGAAACTAGTCATAAAATCATAATTCTTTAAGTGCAATAATGAGATGATGATGATAATTGCCTAAGGGGAATCTACAGAATTGTCATCTGTTTTCAAGTCTAGAAGCTTGAAAGTGAGTGAGGTAAGCTGTAGAGTTAAATATAAAAGGGGGAGGATTCTAATACCCCTTCGGGTAGAGCTTCATGTGTGAATTATTTAGCGTTAGTTAAATTTTTCCACCTCTTTAGCTTTTTCTCATTTCTTAATCAATTTTATTATAACTTGCTGTATTATTTATATAGAAACAAAGTTGATTTGTCAACTTATAAATTTATTCCATTATCCAATTAATTCTGATATTATACCACAATAACTAAAGTAATGTTTAAATCTTTATTTCAATGTTTTAAAATTTAATTTAATCTGATAGAAAACTAGAAAACTGGTCTAAAATCAACACCAATCTTTCTTTGTAAGAATGGATTATTAAGATGGCCTGCCATACAATAATTTATAAATGATAGCATGAGACTACATTTAAAATTTTAGTTAGAAATTTCCATAAACAAAGATAACAAATCTAATTCTATTAAATAACACAAAGCACAACAGATTATGATACCCTCCCCAATATGGCACCAAACACTTAGATGAAGTTGCATTCATCGATTAAAATATGGGCAATACACCTAAAAATGGGTATATTTCATAAAGCAATTGAGTCTCACAACAGAAAACATGAGGAGTTCAGAAGAAACTTCAATAAAAGTAGAAACACAGTTGTTAAAAGCATGTATTCAGATGCTGTGTCTCAGAACTCCAACTGGCCCTTTAGAAAGGGGATATGGAAAAAAAAAAGAAAAAGAAAATACCAAACAAACGTAAGTTGAGGAACATTCTAAACAATAATTGACCAGTACTCTTCAAAAGCATTAATGAAAAATGACAAATGACTGAGGAACTGTCAAAGACTGGATCAGGCTAAGGATGCATGACAAACCAAATGCAATGTAGAATCCTAAACTAGATCCTGTACCATGGACAGAGAGAACATTTGTAGAGAAACTAAATCTAAGTCCAGTTAAAATCTGTGGTTTAATAGCATTGTGCATATAGTAGTTTCTTAGAGATAAGTGCATTGGTTATATAAGATGTTAAAATAGGGGAAACTGAATGAAGGGTACATGGAAACTCTCCGTACTGTTTTTTTTTTTGTTGTTTGTTTTTTTTAAATCTTCCTAACATGATCTTAAAAGAAAAAGAAAAGGAAAAAAAAAAAAAAAACAAAAACCAGAAAGGGGATATGGAGTATCCTATTTCACTGAAGCAGGTCAGGACTGTTTTTCTTATCTCTGGCTCTTTTTTACTTTCACCTGTGTTCTGCAAACATGAATAAGGTCATTTTGAACACTAGCATTAAACCAGACCCTCACTGTTCATTTTAAAAAATCATAAGCGATCTGTGGTGGAATTCAATAAATTTTAGATACCTGATTAAGAAGTCTCCACTGATTTTAACTAAGTGATCAATTATTTGTACTTGAAGAAATTTTGTCACTTTTTAGTAGTCATTTGTTAATGACACAAATGCCTTGCTGCAGAATAATGGCCGGGTCCATATTCACTTGGAATAATTTGATCCTTCTGTACCAGTCTTTGGTTACATTGATAATCAAAGTCAGGGCTACATTATTACATTTTGTGACTGCCCATTGTAAAATCAGACAAAAAACCTAATTATTATATTATCCCTTGATTATGGAGTCGGAGTTGCCTCACTTTAGATGATGGATTCTTTTAAGCAATTCCTTAGCAATCCTTTACTTTTCAGACTGGACTAATTTAGTGTTTTGTTGTTAAAAAACAAAAAGAAAAAACTTCTCTCGGTATAGTGTACTCTGCTTCTTTAGAATTATATCATTTGGACTGTACATAACAAGGGCTTTATTGGTTTTTTTCCACATGAAAGTTTTTAGTTTATTAAGCTTCTCGTGAAAGATCCACAATGGCCACAGATAACATCATTGCAGCACCTTTACTCCTTGGGCTGTGATCCAATTTCTAGCTCACTTTTTGCCAGCACCAACATTGGCCTTTGCAGTCCCCCTGACTTTCTTCATTCTATTCTTCTGTTCCTTTCGTTGCTTTCTTGAGGTCTTTTTATTCTCATGCAGGCCATGTCTTACAAGTCTATGTTTGGGTTCCTTTTTTTTTTTCGCATAATCCAGGGAATCATAAATCATGCCAAAGCCAGTTGTCTTGCCACCACCAAAATAAGTTCTGAATCCAAATACAGAGATGACATCTGGTGCGGTCTTGTACATTTTGGCTAGTTTTTCCCGAGTTTCCATCTTAGGCACTGCTGCCTTCCCAGGGCAAAGGACAGCAATGACCATTTGTTTCCTCTGAGGTAGTTGGTCATGAACTTTCTAGTGCAGATAGTTACTGTGTAGTTCATGATGGTGGCCTATCCTCAGACAGTCAGGGAGTAAAACAGAGCCCAAGGGCTATATTGTTGCATGGTAATACTGTAATTAAATGGAAACCAATGACCAGAAACCATAACCATTTAAAGCAAAAAATGCAGCAGAAAAGTGACCTTGAGGGTAGTTTTTGCAAGAAATTAGCTTACATGGAACATAATATAACCATTTTTGTGAGGCTAATGAACTAAATTATGAGTAATTATCTGCTTCAACTATTAAGATATAAAATTAGTCCATAAGAATCTGAATTCTAACGCAATATTGGGAAAACAGGATTTTTCTAAAGTCTGTTTGAATCATGGCTCTGAAGTAAGACTGTCACTTAAATTTGTTTACTCATATAATGTCTAAAACAATCACATTTCAACTAAAAAGATTATTGTGATCATTTCATGTGGGGTTTCTGATATACTGAGGTTAATCTATGAAGAGTCATCTTAAAAATGAACATGGTCTTATCAGTGTTCATGGATTGTCATTTGTTTGAAATGTATGATTATCCTATAACCACTGAGAGCAAAGTCACCATTGTGAACCTCAACTGTATGCTGTGAATGGAACTTTTGAGGTTGCTTTATGAAATGTTATGTAGACTTCTTTTAAGAGAGAGAACAAACCTTTGGTTAAATATCATGGGATGAAATTAAAGCCCAATTTCAAAAATCTGATTTTAAATTTGACTCTTTTATTTTAGACAAATCTGTAAAGAATTCCAAGACCTCTTGAGCCAAGATAGATCACCACTGGGATCCTCCAGACCTACTCCAATTCTAGACCTTGACATCCAGAGACATTTAACACATTTCAGGTAAGACTGGTTTTTCAGTTTGCTCAAATTTTTTGTCCTAACCCTGACTCTTGTATTCCTACCACAGTTCTATTTAGAGATATCACTTATATATTTATATGGTGACTATTTTAGTCCTTTCAGATGGGCTATAACAAAATACCTTAGACTGGGCAATTTATAAACAACAGAAATATAATGTTTACAGTTCTGAGGACTGGGAAGTCTGAGATTAAGGTGCCAGCAGATTTAGTGTCTGATGAAGCCTTGCTCATTGCTTCAGAGATGGCACAGTCTCACTTTTCTCCCATATGATGAAAGGGGCAAACAAGATCCCTTGGGCTTTATAAGGGCACTAATCCTATTCACGCGGGCTCTGCCCTCATAAGCTAATCACCTCCTAAAGACTCCATTTAATACTATTGCATTGGGATTAGGTTTCAGTATATGAATTTGGAGTGGGGCGAGGAGGACACACATATTCGCACCATAGCAGTGATTGACTTAATTTTTTGAAATTCCAAGCTTATAAAATCAAACTGAGAATAACAATGCATGAAGCATTTTAGATTGGAAAATGTTATATATTTATGCATTGTTAGGAAATAATTATTTTATAAAAGTGTTATAAATAATACTTAGCAATTTGGGATGAGGGTTCTGAAATCTTAAATAGTTCTTTATCTTGGTAACATAAATTGTTTAATGGAAAGACCCCATGACAGAAGTTAACAGGATATCACTGACTGATTTTCCAGAAGTATGTTAATAGTTTCTATGCTATTAGAAACTGCAAATCATTTTTAAGTTAGATCACACAAGAGCATGAAATATATTATTGGAAGCATATTTTATATTTCATTTTCTGATGTGTTTTGGGAATGAAGAAAATATTTTGTTTTCTGGTTAATTTATGCCCCAGATGAAATGTGAGAAAGAACATAGTAATTACTCAGGTGCCTTACAGTTTTAAAATTCTAGAATTGTAATGCCTGCATGATAGGCATCTCTTCAGTATAAAATACTGTATCCTCTCTTAGTTATCATCATTTAGTTAAACAATGATAAGGAAAGACTGATACATTTTAAATATTAAAACGCTTTCAATACCTGTCAAAAATATAAGACTGTTGAGGAGGGTACTTCACTATATAAAGTGACAAGTGTTTAAATAAATTTAAAATTTAGTCTGCAAAATTTTGTAGAATTGTAAAATAGAATATTTTACAATGTGTCACAAGTTTCCTCAAGATACAATAGACATACATCTCTGATAACTCAACTTAGGATTTATGTTCCCAAAACGCACAAAATGTAGGATATATTTCACAGGACTTCCCTCCTATCACTCAGTTGAGCTAGTGATAATGATAGGAAGTATAATAAAATTGGGAGAAAATGAAATACCCAGGTGTTATGAGCAAAAGGTTTTGGAGTCAAAACCTTTTCAAATCCTTGTATATGTGAGCCCTTACACATGTGAGCTGGGTTGTTTGGGGTAACATACACACTCATTCCAAACCTTTATTTCCTCAGCTTTAAATGGTATAAGAACCCCTCCATTATATGGTCATAGGTGAGCTAAAATGAGAGAAAGAATATAAAGTAAGCATTCAGTAAATGACGTATTATTTGCCTTCACCACCGATCCAAGTTTAAATTTGTCTCCAGCATTCTATCCACACAAATATGTTTCATATTTTTGTTTGGTGCACAATAAAGGGATTTACAATTTTTGCAAAAGATCAACTTAGAATTTAATAATTTTTGAGATTTGATTCTATATTTAAAGAAGTTTATTAAATTACAAATTTACTCTGAGAAGGAGCATACTATTAAAGTACAGAGAACTGAGACTCTGTCATGTGCGCTAGATTATTTCCAATTACAAGTGCTGAGGCCTTCCTCAGATAGTAAGCTGTCCTTTTTACACTCAAAACGAAATAGAGCATCAGTCAAACACCAGCCACTGTGTGAAATAAATAGGCAAAACATTTGTTTTCTTAGCATAGGCACAACCTGCTGATTTGTTAATACATTAGTCAGTTGCCAACTTAGTGCCACAGAACTCTTTAGAGAAAACTCACTTCAAAACGTGAGCTGAACATTTTCTTTGCAGGCTTTACATGCTCTTATTTACCTCCCCATTCAGAATATGGGAACAAGCTGGTGTTACTTGAAGTGCAGTTAAATATATGGTAAATGGCTACCCTTACCCCTAGTGAAAAAAAAGTAAGATTATATTGGGGATAGTTATATACAGTTTCAGATTCTCAATCACAATTTCAAGTATAACCATATCTTAAAAGTTTCTAACACTACATAACATATTTACTTATAATTGAATCATCTATAAAATGTTGGTGTTATTTATATATTGAATATTAGAAAGTTATGATTTCCCATTATTATACTTTTTAAATGTTTGCCAGAATTTTTATTTATTTTTCTTTAATTATGGCCCAAGATATTTACTTAGATAAAATCTTCTGATTTCATAACAAAAAGCAGTAAGGTGATACAAATCACATAATCAAAGATTTCTTTATAGCAGATTTCCTAATATATATTTTTCTTAAATTGTGATTAAAAATGCATAACACAAAATTTACCATCTGAACCATTTCTAACCAATTCAGCAGTGTTAAGCATATTCTCACTGTTGTATAAACACTCTCCACAACTTTTTTATTTTATAAAACTGGCTCTGTACCTATTAAACAACTCCTCATCTTCTCCTCTCTCCAGCCTCTGTCAACTACCATTTTATTTTGTGTTTCTGTGAATTGAACTATGCTAGACATCTCATATAAGAGGAATCATGCAATATTTGCCTTTTTACAACTGGCTTATTTCACTTAGCATAATGCCTTCCAGGTTCATCCATGTCGTAGCATTTGTCAAAATTTTCTTCCTTTTAAGGCTGCACAATGTCCGTGTGTGTGTGTGTGTGTGTGTGTGTGTGTGTGTGTGTCTATGTATGACACATTTTGTTTATCCGTTTGTTCATTGATGGCAAATGGTTTGCTTCCACTTCTTGACTATCATGATTAGGGCTGCTACGAACATGGGTGTGCAAATAACTCTTCAAAACCTTACTTTCAGTTCTTTTGGATATATACCCAGAAGTGAAACTGCTGGATAATGTGGTAATTTTATTTTTCATTTTTTGAGGACCTATTCTACTGTTTTTCATAGCAGCTAAACCACTTTACATTTTCATAAATAATGTACAAGTTTTCCATTTCTCCGTATTGTCACCAAATCATAGCCATCCTAATGGGTGTGAGGTGATATTTCATTGTTGATTTGCATTTCTCTAATGATTGGTGATGTTGAGCATTGTTTCATATATTTTTTAGCCATTTCTATGTCATCTTTGAAGAAATGTTTAAGTCCTTTGCCCACTTTTTGACCAGGTTATTTTTTTTATTAAGCTGGAGTTTTTTATATGTTCTAGATAGTAACTTCTGCTTAGATGTATAATTTGCAAATATTTTTCCTATTCTGTACATTTATTTGTCTGTTTATCGTGTCTTTGGTACACAGTTTTAAATTCTGATGTGGTTCAATTTGTTTATTTTACCTTTGTTGCCTGTGCTTTTGGTGTCAAATTCAGGAAATCTTTGTCAAATACAATGCCTTAAAGTTTTCCTGTATTTTTTCTTCTAAGAGTTTACAGTTGTATGTCTTGTTTCTGTCTTTGATTCATTTTGAGTTAATTTTTGTTTATGTTATAAGGTAAGGGTCCAACTTCATTCTTTTACATGTCTTACGTTTTATCATTTCAAGCAAAAGATACATGATTGGCAGTTTCAATTGAAACCCAAAGTGAAGGTCCCTGATGTAGACTAGATTTAAATGTGTGTAATTTCTTTACCGCATATTTATTAAAAGAGGCATCAACAGAATATATTAACAATAGGATAGCAAAAGTCAGCTGGTTGCTTAGCCTTGAAATAGACTTCATACTTTACAAGTGTATTTCTTAAACTTGAGTTTATAGCAGAATCACTCTTGAAACTGTAAAAGAAATCTCAAGGATTGGAGAACATATTTAGTATTTAGAGATTTGATTCAATAGTTCTAGGGCCAGACTCAGGTATCTATGTCATTTTTAAACAGGGAGGGGAGCATCACACACTGAGGTCTTTGGCGGGGGACTAGAGGAGAGACAGCGGGGTTCAGGGAGTTGGGGAGGGATAACATGGGGAGAAAGGCCAGATATAGGTGATGGGGATGGAGACAGCAAATCACATTGCCATGTATGTGTCTATGCAACAATCCTGCATGGTCTTTACATGTACCCCAGAACCTAAAATGCAATAAAAAATATATATATATTTTTTTCAGAGTTATTTATATATATAAAATTCTGAAGTTGATTCTGTTAGGCAAGTTTAAGAACCACAGTTCCAGGATATTCCATAACTATAAGTTTTTTTTTTCTTTGGGAGAAGAAAAATTCCATTTCATTTTTAAACTGGCACTGAGAATTCTATCAAGTTCTCTCTTATATACTAACATATTAAAAACATTCTGTTGGGAGGCCTAGGTGGAAGGATCACTTGAGGCCCAGACTTCAAGACCAGCCTGTGTAACATAAAGATACTTTATCTCTACTAAAAATGTAAAAATTAAAAATAAAAAGATTCTACATTGAGGATTCTACTAATAATCTGGGTAAATATGTGTTAGCATAGTGTGTCTTTTTAATTTTAATTTAATTTTATTTTTTGTGAGTCACCCAGGTTGGAGTGCAGTGGCTCGATCATGTCTCACTGCATCCTAGACTTTCTGGGCTTAGGAGATTCTCACACCTCAGCCTCCTGAGTATTTGAGACCACACGCACATGCTACCATGCTTGGCTATTTTTTTGTATTTTTTGTAGAGATAGGGTTTTACCACGTTGCCCAGGTTGGTCTCAACTTCCTAGGCTCAAGCAATCTGCCCACCTTGGCCTTCTAAAGTGCTGGGATTACAGACATCAGCAACTGTACCCGGCCGAGTATGTCTCCTTTAAAATTTTCTACTGACAGTGACAACAGTAATTTCAATAGAATCATAAGCTCAAGAGAAAGATGAATTACAACGGAGACATAGCACATCTGACTTTAAAAACAGGCAATTGGTAGGGTGTGATTTTCCACTGTTTTTACTGAATGCTGGCTGAGAAAGAAGTGAAGAGGGAGTGTAATTGAATAGACATAGAGAATACTCTAGTTAATAACATAACTTGTGTTACTACTTTATTTACTTAAATCTCCTTCCCAATGTAGACCACTTGAAAATATACATTATAGGTTGGCCAATTTGGTGCCTTGAGAACTGTGGCTTACTTTCAGCAGATTGAATATGTCCAGACAAAGCACAGATAACCATTTCTAGTTTTCCATTCCATGGCAGTTGACATATCAGTGTGTTCTGGGAAGCTGTATGCATAGCAGTGACCCTTCTCACAATTCACAGCCTGGAAACCTTCTTGTTTCCATCAAAATGACAGAAGGCAGGCTTATTCATTATTTATAATTTACTGAGTACCATCAACAGTGTGTATTGTTGCAGAGAACACAGCAGATACCACAACACAAACCAGAAGGAGGAAAAGATTTGATTGACATCTGCAGAAGACCCCATAGGCTTACAGCTCCTGGGAATAGTGGTGGCAATTAGACCAAGGTGGCATGGAGTTTCATGACCAGAGTAGCCTCAGTTCACATGGAAATCCAGAGCCCTGATTTTTTGAAATGTTAGTAATTCCCCTCTTTGAGATTTCAGGAAATCTTAATACTTTTCTCCTCTTTGTCTCTTATGTTCTCATAATCTCCTTGAATCTGAAGTCAAGCAAAAGCACATTTGACAATGTAATAAAAAGTTAGACTATCCTGAAGGCTCAGTTAAGGGAAGACACCCTGTCCAAAAACTGAGAAAACTTTTTTTTCTCAGCATGTTCCTTGGAAGGCTGAAATTTTGTTGTTTCTGGTATTTCTAGTAGAATTATTATTTATTGTTTCTACTACATTAATGGCAGGTAGTGAAAAGATGACTAGAGGATTGTCCCATTCTTTAGAACTTCTAAAGTTGGAGAATAATTGTATATTATTATATATACAAATAATCATATATATATACAAACATATATAAATAGCTATATATTTATATATAAATAATAATACATATATAAATAATTTTATATATATACATAAAGGCTTATAATATACAAAAGTGATGCAATAATAGAAGATTAAACATACTGGTAATTTACCTGGGGCAATATATTTCATCTTTTTATCCATAGAAATTTCATCTATTCATCCATAGAACCTAGCAAATAGTATGCATGTAATAAATATGTGTAAATAAATGTAAATTCAAATAATATCTGATCTGGGGCCTGTGTGTTTTCTCCACTGGTTCATTCTCAGGGCCATGATATTTTAATTGGGTGATGCATTAGGGAAGTAAATGATCAATGTGCTTAATTCTCCTATTTAACTCAAAAAGCAGACTGACATCTTACCTTGTTAGAAATATACCCTCTTACTATTGCCTTGGGAAATAAGAAATGTGTAGGCAGTCCCAGACATCTGGGTGCTTGCTGGTGATTAAACTTTCTTCATTGATTCTTAGTGTTGGAAGGCCCCTAACATTTCCTACTCTCCTCCAATATTTAGATCTTTTCTCCAATGTCTCTGTCAAGTTATCACCCATCCCAAGCTTGGAAACTCTCAATGATAGGCTGCTGTATCATTGATAACTGCTCTGACAACTCTGTTAGAAATGCCTTCCTTCCTTTTCCCAATGTCTCACTTCTGGGGGCTTTACAGAGTTACTTTCATCCTGGTTCCTCCCACTTTCTAAAGACAGTTCTCATGTCTTTCCTAGTTTTCTCTTCCAGCGTTATTCATTCCCATTTCCTTCAGGGTTCCACATATGACAGGTCTTACAGTCAACTCAACCAGTATTTTCTGATTGCTCTGTTATTGGCAATATGCTGAAGAGCAGATGTTTGTTTCCACTTAAATGTGAGCATGTTTGGTTTTCTCCAAGCCTAAAGTGTGCATAGTTTTTGTTTTTGTTTTTGTTTTTATTTTGTTAAAATTTTCCTGAGATGGAAAAGTGGCTGGGAAGGTCATCAACAGTGGGTGATTTTTCTTCATCAAGCATTCTTTAGTGTGAGAAAAGAAACAATAAAATTTCAATTAAATCTGTAATCTCAAAAGCAAGGATCAGCAGATATGAGTTTGTGGGGTGCAGGGGAATCTTCCTTGCTAAAGCTGGATTTTCACAAGGAAATGCAAAGATGGGCCCAGGAGAAGCTTTAGAAGCCAGCCTAAAGTTTAGTCAAGCAAAGAATCTTTGTCAGGAGACACATACATTAAAGCATCCATTGCAGGGCTTTTGAAAACATTTTTATGGATTTTTAGATCCAGCACATAGAAGACTGGTGATTAAAACAATAGAAACCAGAGTTAATTGTTTATAATTAAAAGTTGCAAACATGACCCTGTAATAACATGTGTGAATAATTGATTTTGGTGAATGTGTACATTGAGGAAGAGTTTTGGTCAACTTTTAAATAATGACTATTGCTGTCGAGTTATGGATTGGAGAAGAATCCGCAAGGAGACAATATGGCATGATGGGAAGCACTCGGGATGAATTGTCAGGGGACCTAACTCAGTCTCCACTTGTTTACCAGTTAGATGTATGGATTTAGAATAGGCATTTTACCTGTGTGACCTTTGCATGTTCATGAGTCAATGCAGTTAAGCTGAATAATCTCTAAGGCTCCATCCAGACCAATAATATTTTATTCCATCCTTAATTTACTGCCCCATTTTAAATTGTTACTTACGCTGAGTTTCTGTATCATCTCATTTCTTCTTTTTATGTTTTCTGAACTTATTCATCTTAAAACACCAACAGTTCAATAAAATTCATTTAAAAAGGTTAGCATTTTCATTCCTCTATTCCAAATAGAAAATATGTCTGATAGGGAGAAATGTAACAAGATGGTTAATGCATCCCTATAATCTCCATTCTCATATGTAAAAATTATGGTGCAGGTGGCGAATGTTATCACTTTCAAGAAGTTGACTTGGATGTAATTGATTGTAGTCTCTTCTAATGTATGTGCAATGATTTTATTTTTAGCCCGCTTTGCTAATGAGCTGAACTGAGGTAAAATGGAGTCACAAGGACCCATTCATTACTCTTTGGGACCTCAAAGTAAGTGGTTGAGAAGAACAGAAGGAATGTGATTTTAGGGCTGTGAATGAGCACACATCTCCCAATCTGACAGAGATTCAGGGTAGTCATAAACATATTTCCACAAATTGAGTTTCATAGAGCACTAGTCAGTCCTATGAGATGCTCTCTGAAAGTGTTTCATGGTGAAGCGTTTTTTGGTTGAAGAAACCCCAACTATTATACCTATCTTGAAGTATAACAATGCATATTGGCATACCAAAGACTCCTAGAACCTTCTTGAAAGGAAAGGATACTTAGCCACAGTTTCTGAAACTTAATCATAAAAACTGTTTTTAAATTTCAGAATACATATTAACATTACATAAAATTCAGATTCTGCAGAAGGTTTTGTGGGAAATGCTGCAGAAGTTTATCAATCTCTTTTTCCCAAGAAGAAAAGCAGACATAATAGTTAGGTGTTATTTCTTGGTCCTAAGGAGACATGTTGAATTCTTTCTCTGCATTTAAATGGAATGAGGGCTTTTAAAAAAATACTGATGCTTTGGATTCATCCCAAACCAATTAAATCAGGATCTTTGGGGTGGGACCCATATGTTACTATTTTTGAAACAAGCTTCTTGAGTGATTTCCTATATGCACCTAGGGTTGAGAACCACCAATTCAAGAAACCACAGAACATTTGGGAGTGTTGTCAAGGCCTTCCCTAATGAGTAGATATCAATGATTCTTCACCACAAGAGAACTAGATACTTTAGTTGTGCACCTGAATTAAATTCCATTTTAAAAGTACTTGGGGGCCATGAGATAAGATAATCTATGTAGAAAAAAGCACCATCAATTGGTTTCATCTGTCATCTGTTTTCTGAATCATTTAGGCTACAAAGAATAGATGCCATTGCCATTGAGTTCTGGAGGCTAAGCCCCAGCTACATGCCCCTTGGTAAGGGTCTCTCTCCATGGCCTACATTTAGAAGTTGTGCTGCTTTAGAGATGCCTTATACTCAGAGCTGTGAGAGGAAGTCATGTTGGGCGGAGAAGACCTACAGTTCTTTGCTGTTTTTGTTGAGTCTATTCCCTAGACTCCTTCACTACTGGCTGTTCTCAGGAGTAGAAGGTACTTGTCTGGTGGCCACCTAACACCGTAGTGAGATTCTAGACTGCACTTGGACCGAAAGCCTGTAGTAACTGAATAATCTCAGAGGGATGGAAAGCAAGATTTGTCCTCCCTTTACATCTTACTGTTTGCATGCTTCTGAGAGGCCAAAAGGCAGAACTGAGTGACATCGATATGCAGTTCCAGAAATCAAAAGATTAATGATAGCAAACACCCATTGGAATGATGCAACATAACAAAATAGTTGGATTAATAACCCAAACTCCATTTCAACTTTCATACACCCTCTACCCCACCCCCCAAAAAAAAGTGGTGAAAAAGGCTTGCTTTCCAAACTTTTTCAGGTAAAAAGTTGAAACTTCACAAAATGAAATTAACTTTTAGTCAAATTACTTAAATGATGATGGCAGGCTATTTTCTCTTGATTTTCAGTCTTCTAGTTTGTAGCAAGATAGTGTCTATTACCTCCAGCTTTTTGTACCCCAAAAGAAAGCTAGAAAAATTTATGTATCGTTGGCAGACACAACTGAGTGACCTAATCTTCACTGACAAATACTAAAGAGACTCATTTTCTTTACAACACATATTAAATCAGTGTTTGCTTAGTAGGTAGAAAGGTGCTGGATACCAGGCCCAACTCTTGCCAAGATAGGAAGAATTCAGGAGGGGATTCCATAGAAGGTTGCTTCAGGCTATGTTTTAGAAAATTGCTTTAGTGTTCTAATTTAAATTAGTTTAGGCCAATCAATTAAAGATAAAGCATTTTTGAAGGACAATTAGAGTAATATGGGAGCAGCTTGGTAGCATTTCTCTAGCATACAACTAAGCTAGTGAAATGTAAGCTACACTTACTTAGATTAGGGAAAGTAAAATAGTTCTTATTCCTCTGACATTCAGAGTCCTATACTAGCTTACATTCTAAATAAGAACTGAAGCTTTGAACATTTTAAAGATAAATGTAGGTAAGGCATTGACCACGAGCAAGAAATGCACTTAACCAGGGATTATAAGGTGTGAAGATAAGTTTGTGAAATTCCTATTATATGGAGTTATCTGATAGGTCCTTGTCATTAACGTCAAGCAATTTCTAGGTATAAACACTGCCCAAGTTAAAAATGGGTTGTTGCTACCATCTTATTAGGAAAACCACACAGGGAAAAAGAAGAAAGGATTAAAATGTATTGTCTTTCCTACAGCAGTGTCTTTTCTTCCATCCTCTATTCTACTTCTTCTCTTTAATTTCTAAGCCTCAATTTCTACATTTTTGACACCTACTGTTAGAGAAACGGTTTGAATGGTTGCTATACATTTCCATGTAAAAAGTCAGAGGCTAATGTTTTTACATTTCCATGTAAAACATTTAGGTCAAGGCCACTGGTCAAGAAGAAGATGCCATTTTATAAAAAGGCAAAACCAATACAAGTTCACAGGTGCACACACACCATTTCTCTCTCTTTCACACATACATGCGTACACACACACACACAAACACACTACATACATGTGTGCAAAATATCCCAAGAAATTGCTGCTCTCCCCAGTGGTGTTCTTCCAATCACTGAAATGTAAACACATAGGGAAGAACCTGACACTTAACAGGAAAACCGAAAGGTAGAGCTTCACCTCTGAATCTGGTAAACAGTTACCTCCTTCCTGAACTGAGCAAATTTGAGGAGATGGTTTATGTTGCAAGAAAGGTGCTTTAGGGAATGTTAATTGGGAAATCTAGCAAAATAGGAGCTTTTAAAACCATGAAAAAAATTAGGAAGATGACTGTTAAATATGTTACATTTTCCCTAACATCAGGTGCCATAAGCTACACTAGTCTGAATTTTCTCAGCAGGTGGTTGCATTCTTCAGAGACTTTCTGCTCCTCAGTGTGAAATTCATAGTAGGAAAATGAAATCAACTGAACTGTAATTGAAAGAGAGAGAGAGAAAGAGAGAGAGAGAGGGAAAAAAAAATGAATGAGAATATAGTCCAAGGTAGATGTAGCAGCTAAGTCCACCTAGCTGTGCCCCAAATCTCAAATTTTGACCCTTGCCTTTTTAGTATAGAACTGATTTTGTAAAGCTTTTTCCTATGAATAGCTCTTGAGTCAGATCTCCTTCTTAGTATATTGCAACACTAATTTGCTTTTTACCAAAGTGGACATTTCCTTAATATCTCCCCTAAATTTCCTGACTTTGATTTTTGGCCCACCAATTAAGCTATTACATTAAGGTTTGTCAGAACTTTTGTTCTGTTATGCAATGCAGGAATTTTTCTCTCTATTTTAATACCAGCCTTTAAGTAAAAAATCTATGATGTCTTCAATCACATTGTTAATTAACATGTCCGGCAGAATGGGATTACAGACAGCCTTGCAGCACTATGTAAGAGACATCTTTCAAGGTTGACAATTGCACTTACCCCACATATTGGGTGTCACTGTACAACTAGCTGTGTATTTGCCTTACTCTGCTGTCATCTAGCTTACCTTCCTCCTCCCCTCCAACTTTTCATACAATATGTGGGGAGACTTTGTCAGATGCATTGCTGAAATCCTACACTCAATTACATTGCTACTGCTCTAATAACTCATTTATAAAAGGAAATACAGTTACTTTATTGCATATCTTACTGAATCCATGCAGCATTTCAGTGATACTTCTACCTTTTAAATACTAACATTTCAGCTTTTTAATAACCCATTGTGAACAAATTGTGATAAATCCATCCAATGGAATACTTATCAGCAATAAAAAGAAGCAATACATTGAAAAATATAACATAAATGAATCTGAAAATACTATACTAAATAAAAAAGCCAATCACGAAAGTCTATAGACCTCATGATTCAGTTTATATGACACTCTGTGGAAACGTGAAAATTATAGGAACAAAAACTAGAGCAGTGATTGCCAGGAACTGGGGCTTGGGAGAGTGAATCGACTGGCAAAGGCACAAGAAGCTTTTTGGGTAATGGTGGTAGTTACACCACTGTATGGGCTTGGTAAATTTAAACCGACTGTACACCTAAAAAGAGTAAATACCGCCATATGCAAATTCAATCTTGATAAATGCAAATTTTGAAAATATCCCATTACATGTTAGACTAATTCAATATAATTTAATATCCCAGAGTTTCTGAAATCATTTTTCCCCTGTTTTCACTATGAAGGCATGTCTCTCTGTTTAATTTTACTACTTTAAAATTACTACATCTTCCAGGATTTCTCAAAGATTAAAGATTACCTAACAACTTTGTCTCTGAAACATGTGCTTGTGTTTTATTTATCCATAAATAGGTGATTTCTAGACTTAACAAAAAGGTCTCAACTTCACTTGTTGTACTATTGCCAGTTTTAAAGATTGAACTCTGAAAAGAAAGCGAAGTATTTTAGCTACTGTTTAATCTTTACATGCTAACAGAATACTCTTCCCTGCAAATATTGGGCCTATCTGCATTATTCCTTTTTCTCATTCTTGGAACAGAACTTTGAAACTAAACGCTACTACTCTGGGCATCAGAGATTCCCAAATGAAACCAAGCAACATTTAGCCATTCATTAATTCAGTTATTACATACACTGCTGTGCAATATATCCATGTAATGAAACTACATTTATATCCCTTAAATCTATAAAAATAAAAATAAGGGAATTAGTATTGTTATTAAAATAAATAAAATTGTTTAAGAAAAAAATGTTACTCCATAAACTGGAGTCCCTAAACCCCTTCTTCCCCAGGCTAGATGCCTCCTGGAGGTGAATAATACCCAACTGCTGGCAGATAATGTCAGGTGAAGTATGCATTGATAATAATAATTTTCCATCTCAGACATGTTTATTTTCTTCTCAGCTTCATTAAGGTATAACTGAGAAATACAAATTACATATATTTAAGATGCAGGATATGATGATTTGATATATATTGTGAAATGATTGCAACAATCAAGTTAATTAACACATCTATCACCTCACATATTTACTTTTTGGGTGTTTGTGGTGATGACGCTTAAGACATACTCTCTTAATTATATCTTGAATATAAGAAAATTTCAAATATATAGTGCATTATTCTTAATTATAGCCAACGTGCTGTACAGTAGATCCCCAGAACTTATTCATTTTTTTACTGAAAATTTGTACCTTTTGACGAACGTCTTCCCATTTCCCTCATTTCTTAGCCTCTGACAACCACCGTCTACTCTGTTTTTATGGTTTGGCTTTTTTAGATTTCACATATAAATGACACCATATAGTATTTGTCTTTCTGTGTCTGGCTTATTTCACTTAGCATCCAGATTCATTCATGTTGTCAAAATGGCAAAATTATCTTCTTTTTATGGCTTAATAATATTCTACTTTTTATATATAGTGTCTTCTACAAGATACTTAAGTTGTTTCCACATCTTGACTATTAGAAATAATGATGCAATAAACATGGAGTTTAGACACCTCTTTGGGATACTGATTTCATTTCCTTTGGACATATACCTAGAAATGGGATTGCAGGATCATATTGTCATTCTATTTGTTTAAGTTTTTGAGGAATTTTCATAGTATTTTGCATAATGGCTGTGCCAGTTTGCTTTTCCACCAACAGCATACAAGATTCCCTTTTATCTAAGCCCTCACCACCACTTATCTCTCAGCTTTTTGAAAATAGCCATCCTAACAGATGTGAAGTGACATCTCATTGTGGTCTTGTGTATCACTGATGAGAAGTGATGTTGAGATCTTTTCATATACTTACTATCCATTTGTATGTCATCTTTGGAAAAATGTATGTTTGTGTCCTTAGCCCATTTTTAATATCAGGTTATTTTTTAAAATTTTTTTAGCTATTGAGTTTCATGAGCTCCTTATATATTTTAGATATTACTTCTTATATCAGATGTATGACTTGCTAATGTTTTCTCCCATTCCGTAGGTTTCCTTTTCATTTTGTGATTGTTGCCTTTACTATGCAGAAGTGTTTTTCATTTGACCTAATCCAATTTGCCTGTTTTTGGTTTTGTTGCCTGTGCTTTTGGTATCATATCCAAAAAATAATGTCAAGACCAATGTCAAAATCATGTTTTCCTAGTTTTTCTTCTAGGATCTTTATAGTTTAGGTCTTTTATTACATTTCCGTTTTTAATCCATTTCAAGTTCATTTCTGTGTATGCTGTACGATAGGATCCAATTTTACTTTTTTGCATGTGGATATTCAATTTTTCTACAACAATTTATTTAAGAGACCATCCTTTCCCCATTGCGTATTCTTTAAGCTCTTGTCAAATATTAGCCTACTACATATATAAGGGTTTATTTCTGGACTTGTCCTGTTCCATTGGTCTATGTGTCTGTTTTTATTCTAGTACTATACTGTTTGATTACTACACACTTGTAATATAATTTGAAATCAGAAGCATGATACTTTCATCTTTGTTCTTGTTTCTCAAGATTGTTTTGGCCATTTAGGGTCTTTCTTGGTTCCAAATGAATTTTAGTGTTGTTTTTCTATTTCTGTGATAATGCTGTTTAAATTTTGGTAGGGGTTGGTAGGGGTTGCACTGAATCCATAGACTGCTTTTACTATGAACATTTAAGAAATATTAATGCTTCCAAACCATGATCACAGGTTTTCTTTCCATTCATTTGTGCCTTCTTTAATTTTGTTCATTAGTGTCTTATAATTTTCAGTATACAGATCTTTCAACTTTGTGGTTAAATTTATTCCTAAGTATTTTACTCTTTTTGATACTACTTATTTCTCTTGATACTATGAAATTGCTTTCTTAATCTATTTTTTCCTCTTGATACCATGAAATTGCTTTCTTAATTTCTTTTTTTCACGAAGTTCATTGGTGCTGCTTAGAAATGCAACTGATTTTTGTATCATGCAACCTTATTGAATTCATTTATTGTAACAGTTTTTCATGGAGTCTTTAGGATTTTCTAAAATCATATTATCTGCAAACAGAAACTATTGAACATTTTCCTTTCTGATTTGTATGCTTTTTTTTTCTTTCTCTTGACTAATAGTTCTGGCTAGGACTGCCAGTACTATGTTAAATATTAATAAAACTGGTAAGAGTGGGCACCTTCTTGTTCCTGATTTTAGAGGAAAAGTTTTCAGCTTTTCACCATTGAGTATGTTAGCTATAGGCTTGTCATATATGGTCTTTATTATGTTGAGGTACATGCCTTCTACACATAAACTGTTGTAAGCTTTTACCATGAAAGGGTTTTGGATTTTGTCAAATGCTTCCTTTTTCCAGCATCGTATATTTTCATTGTAGCTGCTTTTGACTTTTTGTTTCTTTTGATTTTGTTTTAACACTTTTTTCCAAGAATAGACTATATGTTTTGATTACCAATTTATAGTAGGAGACCCAAACTATGAACTTTTGGAGATAGAGAAATCTTATTTACCACTTGTAGTAAAAATCTGATGTACTTTGTTTGTCAGTTATGCTCTGATGCTACCAATGCTATTCCCATTCCTCTTCCTCACTTTGTGACTGGAAGTTTAGCCTCACCTGTCTTCTTCCCATTGTCTCCTATGGGCTATAGTTGTACATTTGTTTGGGGATTGTTACTTCTTTCTCCCCCAGAATTTTATTTAAGTCCTCCATCACTTTGGTAATTTTCTATCCTTTGGAAGGAACACACCTATTTTTCAATGTCTTAAGCCAGACACATGGAAACTAACCCTTTTTCATCAGTCCCATCAGAGAAATTGTGAATTTCTTTGAGTGGAATTTCAATTGGTTAAAAGAGAGAGGACACACAAATACACACAAATAGAAATAACTGTCATGTTTGGGTATTAAAAAGAGATAAGCTTGACATACACTTTACAAAAATAATGTAACAGAGCACAAAAATAAGGTAATAGAGCACATGATTACATTGGGTGAAGGAAGGAGGCTTGGGAAACATGAACAAATCTGATATGACCTGCAAATCCTCTATAGTTACTGTTCAGCAAAAATTTTGCAAATGTTGCATAGACATGACTTATCTAATACAATGCAAGTTGTCTCCATTGCCTCATTGAAGATAAAGTTTTAGAATTTAGAATTTAAAATAACTTCTATATTTTGACTGCTTACTTCAAAACCTCATGGCTACTATTTAACCCTGGTGATATTTGCATGTGACATACTGTTTCATCAGCAATCTGATGAAAATATGTGCAAATGCCAAGGGTAACTTAAATATCAAAACTGTAACTGAAAAATATTTTCCAAAGGTGAAAATCAAAAAGTTTGAAGATTTGATGATAGTTTGTTATCTGGAAGGTGACCTTAGTCTCTTTTTCTCCTGTCTAGAATTAAAAGTCAGGTCTTCCATTTCTATTTTTCTTTTATTTTTTGTAGATTCTACATTATTCCTCTCTCCTTTTCTTTTCTCCTTTGAGACAGGGACTTGCATTGTTGCCCAGGCTGGAGTGCAATGGTGCAATCATAGCTCTCTGTACTTTCAGATTCCTCCCTTATTGGGATCCCAAGGCTCTGAGATTACAGGCATGAGCCATTGAATCCAGCCCTCTTCTTTTGTGTATGTCACTGTAACTGAGATATATACCTATTTTTCTGGAGTGACTGTGTCTAAATGAATAGCATAATGTTCCCAGAACTTCTTAAATCATGCTGTATTCTAGCCTGGGCAATAGAACAAGAATCTCGTTCTCTCTCCCTCTTTCATTCTCTCTTATATTCTTTTTTTTCTTTCTTTCACTCTCACTTTCTTTCCTCTCTTTTTCTTTCTTTCAAAAAAAAAATCATGCTGCAATTGCACAATTTTTTCTACATTATTGTAGTACGTTAGATTACTTTAATTAGTTGGGTTCATAAAGTTCACTGAAAAGTGCTAGAAAAGAAGCTCTGCCTTACATTTATTATCATTCTGTGAAATGTGCCATGCATATTTTTTTAATGTACAGGTAATGTTAAATTAAGGTAATTAACAGAATGTATGTAATGTTTTTTATATTGAAAGATGACATTTCAGGTCATGAAAGTCAAAAGATGACTTCTCTTACATTTGATATCTCACAATTGATTTTAGAGTTCTTTGTTGAATGAAGTGGTTTTTCAACTTCCATAACCTCTCTCCATGTCTTTGATTTTAAGAACACCATAAACATTTTATACTATTAAATTGAAGCTTAGAGTTGGAAAGAACCTAGCAGATGTTCTTGTTAGACTACTGTCATTTTACAAGGCTAAGTAACTTGCCCCAAATCATGAAGTGCTTGAAGTCAAAGCCAGTGATAACTTGGTACACTTGGTTCTCAATCCAAGGCAAAGATAACAATGCAAACTGCTAATGATCAGATCCACATTTTGGAACAAGAAAGCCCATCAGTCAAGAAGTGATACCAGCTTAAGGGGAATCTTTAAATATGGAAACAGCTCTTTTCTCAAAGTGGATAATAAAAGCATTTATATATAACTTCCTACCGAATGCTTGATTTTAAAAACCCTGCTCTTAGATATGAAAGTGAGTAAAAAACATCTGATTTTACAAGCCATCAAGGCTGCCCAAGTACAAAGTTAAGTCAGAGAAACTGAGCTAAAACTGCCCACAGAAAATGTGATTTCTCAGAGATGAGGAGTAAAACGTACCCTCAGCCTGAGAGGAACATAAGTACAGAATATCCAATTTCTCAGGCAAATTACTTAACTTCTCTGGGACTCAGTTTTTTATCTGTAAAATGGAAATGATATTACTTAATTCTTAGTGTTATAACTAGAATTACACAAAGTAATACAGATAAAGAACTTAGAATAGGACCTGAGGTGTTTTCAGAATTCAAAGATTAGATATTAACTTTAATAATACCCTAGTGAAACTAAATAATTTTGTATATTCTGCTATAGATGAAGAGGTGAGTCACAACAAAGAGGACATGCCAATATAGAAGAAAAATTTTTAAATGGAGTTCTAAACAGGAATAAAACATGAGAAAAGAGACAGTTTGTGCCTACGGCCAAATATCTGGACATTAATGATTGGCTTTACCCAGTTCTTTTTGTGGGAATCTCCATGATTAATTCTTCCACCACTCCAACAATGCCATTTGTTGGCCAAGATCCCAGATAGATTTCAAATTATTTGACTTCTCCTCTAGTTGTCTCATTCTAGAAACAGAGCTTAAATTAATTTTCCTGCTTGGCAACACAAGAGCTTGCAACAGAGATGGGGATATAGTTCTTGAGCAGAGATGATGTCTTACAATACAAACTTTGCTTCACATAATTGCCCAAGCATTGGCCATTCTTGTTTTCTACATAATAAGAGATTGAAATTTTCTTTTTTCTTTTTAATGTCTGTTAACTATGATGGAGGCACAGGGCAAATTTGTAGTATATTCAGAAGAAAGATGGTAACAACCTGTGGAATAATGAGGGACATGCAGAAAATTTATCCTTACCCAGAAAATATACCCAGACAACAATCTCTATCATTTATCGAAGACTTAGTGTAGATCTGGCATCCTCCTGAGCCCTTTGCATAGAGTAATGTAAACAATAACTCCACATAGTAGATCCTACTATTATCTCCACTGAAGCATATTAACAGACTGCCTTAAACCCCAAATCCTTCATTTGCATTGTTATAAAATATTGTTATTTTTGCTGTTAAAGATTATGTGATTTAAGAAAGATAACTATAGGTAGTTAAAGTATTATGAAGGGTGGTACTATCTGATTTTAAAACTACTATTGTCATAACAATTACAAACTGGAACTTAAGCAATTACTGGCTTCATTTATTAAACGGACTATGCACACACATGCATAATGTTGTATATATAACATGCGCATACTATGTGACGAAGATGTTTTTCTATATTATTACAAGACATAGGAGGTAAACTGGCAGAGTGTCGCTTCAGGACAGTTAACATAAATGAACGATCTGGATAGGTTCTATTCACAAGAAGAGGAAATCTACAGTTATGTGTTTGTTCAATCAGAGATGACATTTGTTGTGGGTGGAAGAACTACCTATGCTGAAATTACCATAACATTCCTTACATTTGTTCATTAGTTTTTGTTGTTAATTAGTTTCTGGGACCTAAATGTTTAGTGGCTTACAAAAGACAGGGTTTTATTTCTCTCTCATTCAGGAGTCTGGAGATGAATAGTTTCCTTCTATCTTGTTTTGTCCCTGCCACCTAAGCAATTATCTACGTAGGACATAGCTACCCTTTTAAGCAAGTGGGAATTGCATGTATCACTTCTCTTTATATTCTGTTGCAAGTAGGTCACTCCCATGTCCAAATCTCACTGCAAAAGAAGCTTGGAAATGTAGTCTCCAGATGGATGGCCATATGCCCAGATAAAAGTACATTACTATGGAAAAGGAGAACGAAGTCAGAGGGACAGCTAGCCATGAGGCACACTCAGCCAATTATGATTTTTTCATATGTGGTCTATGCCATATGTGACTTTCTTGAAAGGAAGATGTTCCCACACATAGAATCTAAAGTTGTGTTTTCTAGATACTTCTTAATGAGGTGGAGAATCAAGTCATGTGTTAAATATTTAGACTTGGTAATAATTAGTGCATATCAACTCTATTAATGACAAGCCTTCTTCCAAACTGGTCCTAAATTTCTTATAGAGTCAAGAGCCATACCTTCAACTGTGTAGTATCTTCCACAATGCTTAGCATCATTTAGGAACACAATAAATACCTGTTTAATTGAATGTTCTAAATTAAATAGAGGGATTTGCTATTTTACATGATACTGCAAATCATTCACCTCTTTGTTCCTATCACTTCTCATTTCCAGTTTGATCACTCATGGCTTTGGGACACCAGCAATATGTGCAGCTCTAAGCACTTTCCAAACAGTCCTCAGTGAAATGCTGAACTACTTGGAAAAACACACTACTCACAAAAACGGTGGAGCGGCGGATTCTGGCCAAGGACATGCCAACTCGGAGAAAGCCCCCCTGCGGAAAACTTCAGAGGCTGCCGTGAAAGAGGGCAAAACAGAAAAGACAGACTAGCTACATCAAATAGAATCTATTTCCAGAGAGTCTTGCTGCTGATATTTTTTCTAATATATATATCATTGAGGGTGACTAATCTTCAGTGGACCAAATCTCTACCCTTCCCCAACCCTCCATAAAAAACAAAAATGGAAATGAAAAATGAAACAAAAAAGGATAAAACCAAAAAAAAAAAAAACAAAAAAAAACAGCAGTGTAACTGTGTGATGAAATTGTCACTTTTTAATTTTATGTTATGATAAACTCCTTTTGTGCACGTTAACTTATTGTCTGAATTATATACATCACAGTTTTTAAGCACTTCTGGACTTTGAAGAGGCAGCACATGCTTTTTCACATCTAACTGATGCACTTTCTTACCCAACTATGTAGGTAGGGATCAGAAAGCATGACCAAACTGGAATCCACTACCAGTACTTACAGCTCCAGTCTTTCTCAACTTAACTCCCTGTAACTGAAGAGTGCCTCATTCCACTAAATAGATCAAGCTGGAAATTAATCTATTAATAAATGTTTGGGGAACTTAAAAGGGCAATTATGAATCTGTGAATTGACAACAGATCTAAAATTTTGGTCACCCCTAGCCCACTTAACTACCAGTGCCTTGGTGGTATTTAAAAATTCCAGAAAATTTTCTCCTATCTATGACATTCCCACCCAATCCCAGGTCCATTTTACTCTACCCCAAGAGCTAAGATACTGGGAAAACATATTACTAAAGGGATAAGTGATGAACTCTTCTATCCATTCTCTTCATATCACCAACCTAATAATTCAAGAAAACAGACCCACCGTATGTAGTGGGTCAGTGGAGGATGGATACAGGAAAGTAGCTTTGCCTCTGTTGGGCTCCTAATTGAAAGCAGTGGCATTGTATTGCCTGGAAAAGCATGGGAATAGGAAAAGTGATCTTTCTGGGAAGTCCTGCTCCTCAGAGATGGGAGAAGACAACAGGGACCTAGGGAGGCCCCTTAAGTGCTGGTGGCCAATGATTGTATGGTTAAGATGAGAGCCTTTCTTTTTCTGCTTTTGTGCTTCTTCTACCTGCCCCATGGCTGTGTTCTAAACCTTTAGAGGCACAAAAACATTCTGGTCTGTGTTCAATAAAGAAAACAGAAACAATGATCAGAGAAAACTTTTGCTTTTAAGATGCTTTCTTTTTTCATAGCTTGTTCTTATAACTTCATTGTCCTTTAGTTAAGACACTGAATACAAGAGGTTCCTATCTGCAAAGGCAAGGGGCTAATTGAATGAAAGTTTGGTCCATATAAACCTGAATGTGTCAAGAAACCTGACTGGTACCACATTGTACTAACCTTTCTACTGTTAACAATTCTCAAACTTCTAGGCCAATAAAAATGTAGGTCATTGTCTATGTAAAAAGAAATAAGAATTTTTTATTAATGTGTGAACTCCCAACACTTAGTTTAAGATGAAAACATTCTCCTCTCATTAACATATTTAAATACTTTCAAAAAGCCTCTGTCATATTATAACCCCATGGGACATATTAGTATTATCGTTAATGGATGGGAAATAGCTCAAGAGTTTTCATGTAAAGATCACAAAAACTATTTTTACCTAACAAGAATTCTTAAAAATTATTTGACCTTGATCTTCAATCTTGTACAGAAAAGTAAAACCATACCAATGAAAATTTAAATTTCCTAACCTAAATTCAATGAACAGGAAACACTACTAAGGAAATCCATAATAAAGAGGTTTTACAGTTATACAGTAGAAGAGCTTAAAATAAAGAAATGTGAAATATTGAGTTGTGATTTCATGTGTTTAGTTCCATTTTTAAATTTTTTCTATTATTCATGGCTTAAAGTTTTTTTGAAATAAAATAAAGCCAAAATTCTGCCGCATTTCCAAATTTCATCACAAAATATATGATTTCATCTTACATGAAATTTCTCATATTGTAATATATACACATAAAAATGATAAATATTTCAGTTTAATAAGTAGTAGGAAAGTTATGTACAGATAATGTGGGTGACTACTTCCTCAATGAAATTTCCACATTAACTTTCTTTTATTCTATTATTAATAATACATATGTATTTAATATGGAGTTTTGATATGCATATCTGCTAGGTACTTAATGTAGTTACATACCATGTCAAATGTTCACTAATAGTCAGACAAAAAATTAGATCTGGCTTATATTACCAGCTTACTTCTCCACCTTTAGCTGTGACTAGTTGGGGTTCTAAACACCTCAATGCACCTCAATGGGATGTTATTATTTATTAGCCTTGGAAACAAAAATAAGTATAACTACAGTGCATATTATTTACCAGGATTTTGGGTGTTTTAAGAGCCTTAAATGGACAGCACCCATCATTGAACTTAACCAGCCATTAGGATATAAGAGAATTGAGGGACTGGTCATGTTTAGAATCATTATCATACTCTAATAGACATTGTTAACATACCGATTTTTGCCTTGTATATAATAGGTACTCACCACTTTTTAAATAAATGAATAAATGAATGTGTGTGTGTTCTTTGTCCAAAATGGGCCAAAGGACCTTTTAATTTTGATTTTTTTAAAACACTCAGTGCTTTAATCTGGTTTACTTCCTCCACCGTATTTTATGAATAATTATTTTTATTTGAAAAAGAAAGTATTTCCAGGATGACACATTAGTTTCAGATAGATATATTTCATGTGAAACAATAAAGAAAACTAGTTAGGTATCAGGATTTCAACAAAAGTGAAGTTATTGCATTTATTATAGTTTGTAGCAAAAGAAGATAGCTTGAAATAAAATCTTTCTGATTTTCAGTATTATGATAAACAATGAAATTTCTTTTTCAGATAAACAATTACTTGCCCAGAAACCATGTTCAAATCTCTCATACTTACCCAAAATTTATAATGACAGCATAACAGTTTTATATTTAAAACTTAATAAGTCAAACTTTCATACAAAGATATGTTTATTTTAAGACTGTTTCAATAATCCATTTAATGTCATTATCATGGATATGTAATTAGAGTTAGCATTTGACTTAAGTGTGGTGACTCTAGAAAAATTAATGCAAATTTAATTACTCTATATTTTTCTTCTCTGGAAAGATCAGTGCACTGCAAAGTTGCCTAATCTAATCTCCTTCTACCTTCTTTTAAGATGCCTTAAAAATAGAGATAATCCTTCCTGGCTTTTCAGATTTTTTTTCTTTCCCATTTTTTTTGAGAGTATGTTCTCTTCAACGTCTAGACCAAAATATGACCCTTCAGGACCTATGAGCACCCTGATCCAAGTGTGACAGTGACAAGAGTTCAGCCCTCTGTCACATGGCACTTTTAAGATAAATGTGTCAATAAATTGTTCTTGTCAATAATGAGTAAGGTAATACAAAACATTTTCCTATATTTTCTTGCTTCTATGTCTCTTTGGAAGCATTTTCGGACAGTGTAATTTTAAAATATATACACATATCTGAGTTCTTTACACAATGAGTGTGCCATCTCCTTACAAAAGCCAAGTCAATATGTGAGAGGTGTCATGGCCTACTGTCTAAGAGTATAGACTAGAAAGCCAAACCGCTTGGTTCAAATCAAGGCTCTCTTACCTGTTACTGTGTGTCTCTGGACAAGTTGCCACACCTCTCTGTGCCTCCATTTTCCCATCTGTAAAACGAGGGTGATAATAGATACTTACTCACTGAATTACTGTCAGAATCAAAGACTTGGTGTATCTAAACTGTTTAGAGCAGAACAGGGGTATGTTAGTGTTAAGTGGATATTAGCTACTGTCTTCAATAATTAGAATTTGGACAAATCATTTTTTATTTTAGAGATCAGTTTGTCTTCAATTTATTATACCCTTTCTGTGCTAGGCTTCATCATAGAGACTGAAGATTCAGAGTGGAATAGAATGTTTTTATTGATGTCAAGTTTCTCATAGTCTCCTATGAAGATAATAGCCATTAGAATGTGGTATGTGTCGTGATGAAAATATATACAGGGTGCCTAGCACAAGCCAGACCAGGATCTAGGAAACAGGAGATGGAGGGAGATGGGAGGGTGAAAAATTGAGGAAGAGAGTTGTGATCAGGGAAAGGGAAAGCTAGAGATCGGGGAAAGGGGGCTTTATGGTTCTAGGAGACTTAAAAACATTTGGGGCAATAAGCTATTTTAAAAACTCACAGACACACCTTGTATTTCTAGTGATTCCTACCTTCTTTCCACATTTTGGGACAGCTAACATGTTGCCTATACTGCCTCAGGGAAAGAGTGTGACCCAGAAGAATGCTGAGAACAGAAGTTTTAAATAAACTTTTATAAAAATTTTCAGTTTCAAAATCGTAAGCTCTAAAGGAGACTTGAGGTTTAAAACATCTCAGTCAGGACTTCCACCAGCCCTAAACCTTCCCCCAACACCACATACACTGGAGACCAGAAAATAAACCATAGGTTGGGGAAAGAATAAAGACAAAGGAAAAATTTTTCTTTTCTTTTTTTCTTTTTTCTTTCTTTTTTCTGAGACAGAGTCTCGCTCTGTTGCCAAGGCTGGAGTATGGTGCGCGATCTCAACTCACCGCAACCTTCGTCTCTTAGGTTCAAGAGACGAACCTAAGAGATGCTTAGGATCCTAAGAGATCCTAAGACGAACCTAAGAGATGCTTCAGCATCCTAAGAAGCTGGGATTACAGATATATGCCACCACGCCTGGCGAATTTTTGTATTTTTAGTAGAGATGGGGTTTCACCATGTTGGTCAGGTTGTTCTGAAATTCCTGATCTCAAGTGATCTGCCCCCTCGGCCTCCCAAAGTGCTGGGATTACAGGCATGAGGCACTGTGCCTGGACAAAAGAGAATTTTTTAAAGCTTGGTATATCATTGCATCTTTGAGATAGGGCCATGTCCTGGGGGTGAGGTTGGGGTGTGAATCTTATGATAGAGGTGAAATTATGTCATCATCCCAGAGAAAAGCCCAGGGAAGGAGGAAAGCCCAGTACAGTACAGAAGCAAAAGAGCTTGTCTATCTGATGTGCATCTAGGCAAGTGGCTTTCAGATAGCTTCACATTTCTCCTAAGGAGTTTATTTCAAGATGAAAGGGACAGACTAGCATGATGTGGGTGCAAGAGGAACAAAGGAAGCAGCACTTGAATATTTCAGGCTCACCGAAGAGCAATCCATATAGCTGGCAAGCATGCAGAGTCCTCACAGGTTGGACACAAGTACACACAAGAAAAACCTAAGATGGGCCAGTCAAAGACCAGATAGGAATTCAGGCCTGCTCCTACCCAGGGATTTCAAAGGGAACAAGTTAAACAGGTGTTAAAAGGCCAAAAGTGCAAAAATGAGACACTGAGTCACTCAAATACTCATTATTGAAAAAGCAGCTACCATCCAAGAAATGGGAGAACAAAAGTAAGGAAGTAAAGTTACCTGAATGTAGGAACTTAGAAGTAAGCCCACTTCTACCCATGAGTGTTGCTTGAACCTCTGTTTGAGGGAGCCACCTCAAGATTAATGCTGGTGGATCTCCTGAGAGGGTAAGTGTCTTAATGCTGGGAATGCAAAAGAAGCTGGAGGCTGGAACCTTAACCTACCTCTTACACTGGAGGGATGCTAGCAGAAACTGGAAATATGCTGGAGCATCCTTTCCCCTCCTTCTTCCTTCCACTTCCCACCAGTGTTCCGCAGTGCAGGACCTAATTAGAATCCAGCTTGCAAAGGGTTATGAGAAATGTAGTTTGCAAACTTCCAGGCCTACCATCACAAAATATAGAAGGATGGGTTATTTCTGCAGAAGCCAGCCTCAATTGATGAAGACCTAGGCCAGATGTTCCTTGATGTCTGGTGCTACATAAGCCCTCTCCATGCAACCCTGGGACACAGATGTAACCCAGAGACCCTGAGTGAACTGAGAGCTAAGAAGACTCAAAAATAGAAATTAGGTCACGTTATAAAAAATAAAGTGACATTTCTTATATATCCAAATTGGCAGACATTCATACCTACTACACAAGTAAAATACCTATTCCAGCTACTTCCCATCTACATCATAGATAATTTATTAAGACCAAGACACTTAAGGAAACTTGAAATAACTACATAACTCCCCATAAAAGTCAGAAGAAAAAGTTTCATGTGGCCATGTTGGTTATTGCCAGTTAGAACCTAATGTAAGTTTTCAAACCTATTGTTTATCATTGCATTTCCTTAATTACTTTTTATGTCAATAGCTATTTGGAAAACAGGCACTAAAGTATGATATAAGTTTACATTTAGTCTTCTTTCCAAGTCCAGTCATGATGTCTTACTGTCAATAAAACCTAACTGTGGGCTTAAATATTACCTTTTGTTTTCTCCCCATAAACATTCTCCCTGGGCAATATAATATTCTACCATAATTTCAATTACATGTCTTTTCTCGTGGGAGAGACCAATTGTCATCTAATAAAGTCCCCTTTTCTTTTGTCCTGTGTATATTCTCAGACAAGGGGTTGGCAATTTTTTTTAACAAAGGGCCCAATAGTAAATATTTTAGGCTATGCATTTCATGTCATCTCTGTTGCAGCTACTCAACTCTGCTGATGTAGTATGAAAGTAGCTATAGACACTATGCAAACAAATGGCCGTGACTGAGTTCCAGTAAGTCATCATTTACAAAAATAGGTAGCAGACTGGATTAGTCCTGAAGGCCATAGTTTGCCAAACTCTGACTTAGACTAAACTTCTTGCTGTTTGTTGCCATGTGATTAAGTTAGCTCCAGAGAAAGAGTGGGAGTGATACTTGCTACTTACAGGCTTTACCAGTAAAAATCAATCATGAACTTTTCTCTGTGTTCTGTCCTCCCGTACGTGAGTTATAAGATGAAGTTCTAGAGCAAGGATTCTCAACCTTGGCATTATTGATAAAAAATTATCTGATGCATGTTGGGCTAGATAATTCTTTGTCATGGGAACTATCTTGTGTGTTGCAGGATGTTTGGTGGATCCTTGGTTTCTATGTAGTAGTCTTCAGTAGCATTCCTCACAATTATAACAGACCAAATTATCTCCAAACATTGCTAAATCACTCCTAGTTGAGAGCCACTGTCTTACAGATGGCAGAGACACAAGATAGAAAGTACCTGGATCCCAGAATGGCCACATGGAGAAGCAGCACACATTACTTTGACCTAAACATCTATTATTTTAAGCCGCTGAAATTGGGATAAGGAAGGCTGGGAGGGTCTATTTACTACTCTAGCTTGCCTGTCTTAGCACAATGCTAATGAATTATAAATCCATACTATTCTCCTGTACTCCAGATCCATGTTATCCATTTTCAATGGTTATCATCTTATGAAAAACAGCATCTTCAAACTCAACACATATTAAAATATGGATTCCTAATCAATGTCCTTCAACCAATTACACATCCCAAATTTTCTATCTCTGCTAAAGATGACTCCATACAGTTGCCCAAGACAGAAACTTGGGAGTCATCTTAACTATCCTTATCTCTATCCTCTCCTACAGTTAATCACTAGATTCTAACAAATTAATATAACAACACTATAATAAATTAATTTGGCCAGGCACGGTGACTCACACCTGTAATCCCAACACCTTGGGAGGCTGAGGCGGGTGGATTACCTGAGCTCAGGAGTTCGAACCCAGCCAGGGAAACATAGCAAAACTCCATCTCTACTAAAAGTACAAAAATTTAGCTGGGCATGGTGACAGGAGCCTGTAATACCAGCTACTCGGGAGGCTGAGGCACAAGAATTGCTTGAACCCAGGAGGCGGAGATTGCAGTGAGCCAAGATCATGCCACTGCCCTCTAGCCTGGGCAACAGAGGAAGACTCTGTCTCAAAAACTAATAATTAATTAATTAATTAATTAATTTGTCAGGACCTAGTGATTGACTATCAGATAGCCAATCACTTAGCTCCAAGCACTAACAACTTGTGATTTCATTACAGCAATAGTCTCCTAACTGGATTTCTGCCTCCAGTCCTGCTCTTTATTCCATTCTCCTCACTGGAGAGAATTATTGTAAAAAGTAAACATGATTTGCAAATCCCAAATAATCCTCTTCATGGTTTGCTACTGCCCTTATGATAAAATCAAACTTCTATACAACTGACAATGTATCATTCTGACCTGGTCTTGCTGTCTTCTCCAGCCCCCTCCAGCTTTATCTTGCTTCCCTGCTTCCCCAATATCATCCCCTTCCCCAAAACACAGTCCATGGTCTGGCCATATTAAGCTTCTTGGAATTCCTGAAACTCATCATGATCTAAGACTTTGACAATATGGTTCTCTTAGCTTGGAACATTATATTCCACCGTCACCATCCAGCTCCTACTTATGATTCAATCAGCTACAAAGTCACCAATTCAGTGCAACTATATTCATTTTCTATTGTTGCATAACCTATTATCACAAGCTTAGTGACCCAAATCAACATCCACTTATTAGCGTATATTTCTATAGGTCACAAGCTCAGCTACTCAGCTATGCTCAACTGGATTCTCTGCTTAGATGCTCATAAAGCTAACTCAAGGTAGCAGCCAGGATGGGTGGGAAAAATCTACTTTCAATCTCTCAGATGGTTGGCAAAATCTATTTCCTTGGTTGTAGGACCAAGTTCTTATTTCTTTGCTGGTTGTCAGGGCTCATTAGCAGCTCCCAGGGGCCACTCTCAGGCCTTCGTCACATAGTCTCCTTTGTGTTCAAAGCCAGCAACAGTGCATCCAACCAACAAAGATCTCTCTGACTTTCTATTCTGCTACCAGCCAGAGGGGAAAAAAAAAAAAAAAAAATCCCTGCTTTTAAAGGACTCATAAGATTGTGCCCACCCAGCTAATCTCCCTTTTTATTAACTTGAAGACAACTGATTAATAGCCATACTTTTATTTGTAAAATTATTATCATCTAAGGTAACATAATCACAAGTGTGAAATCACGTTATATTCCCAGTCCCAGGGATTAGGGTGAGAAATCTTGGGAGTTTGTGTTTACAATTTTGCCTTCCTCAGACAACTCTGATTTTCTAAACCATGTTTCTCTTCTCTCCTTTGTACTCCCACACCACCGTTCATTCCTGTCATTTCTTTTTTATTAGAGGGAGTGCAGGGGCACCATATTGATTCACTGCAACATCCACCTCCTGGGTTCAAGTGATTCTCCTGGTTCAGTCTCCTAAGTAGCTGGGATTACAGGCATCCACTACCACGTGCAGCTAATTTCTGTATTTTTAACAGAGACAGGGTTTCACCATATTGGCCAGGCTGGTCTCAAACTCCTGATCTCAGGTGATCTGCATGCCTTGGCCTCCCAAAGTGCTGGGATTACAGGTTTGAGCTGCTGCACCCAGCCCTCTGTCATGTCATTTATTAAAGATATTTAAAATAATCATTTGCCTTATTATCTCTCCTATTAAGCAAATAATTCTCAGTCTTTACAACTGAAATTCGAATAATTATAGCATTTACATCATTGGGGTGTTGTAAATATTAAACAAAATATTTCCTGTAAAACAATAATAATGCCTGAAACAGTGAAGGGCCAATCAATGTTAGCTATTAATACTGTTAAATAATTGAATTGTTAATGTTGAATGTCATTAGGATTTGAAGAGAAAATCATGTATTAATACCTTGCTTATGGTTGCATTCTCAGCAACTAGCCCAGTGTCTACCTGGCATGTGGTTGTCACATGTTCATTCGTTTGTCATAAATGATGGGAAAATGAAGGGATATGTAATTCAGGAACTAGCCCAAGGTATCTAGAGAAAATATGTATGAGTATATGGGAGAAATAAAAGCAACCATAAATTATTGGACACCCTAGAAGCGCTTTCAGATTCACAGTGTCACAGTGATAGGTACAAAATATTTCATGCATTAACACAAAAAGTCAGTATCAAGTTCAGTCTCCAATGCATAAGTTCCACAAACAAATTGTTGAAAATCAAGATTCAGGTAAAATAGTAATGGAAAATAGAACTGATGGCTCTTGTTCCATCTAGAGCAAAGCATTCTTTGTTCCAATTATTATATCTTCAAATACCATCATTTTATCCTGAAGTGTATATAAATGTGTTGATTGTTTCTATTACGTATTTGAAGCCTGTTTACCAGTATAGTCAAGACATTTTGTTTGTTTATTTGTTTGTTTGTTTGCTTTTCCTGGCAGTAGTGGAGGGGATAAGGAAAAACTGCATTTTCTTTATGGCTTTATAAATGTTTACCCTAATTAGTTAGCTTCCATTTTATACTGATTCACTTCCATTTTATAGGTTTTTGTTTTCTTAGTGAATGACAGAATTCCACTGGAAATTATGGTCTTTTATCCTAGAGGTTAGAAAGCTATAATGACTCTGTAACAAGATACTATTGTAATGGTTCTATTGAAGAGGTTTTGAAAAGATTGCTTGTGACTTCCCTAGAGCAGGAGGAAAAGCAGTACTATGCTAAGAGCACCCTGCTCATAAGTTTCTCCCCTATTGTCTGGCTAAATTTATCCAGTATGAATTAGTTCAGTTGTTACAGAGACGTATATCTCCTAGAAATATAATAGTAACTTCAGAAACTCCACATTTCTTCACAAATTGGTCAAAGCTAAAATTCTAACCATTAGCAACCCACTATATTTAGTCAACAAAGGTCTTCTTGAATCTGGAAATTTTTGAAAACATTCTCTTGTCATTCCCGAAATGGAAACAAATTAAAATCATTACTGTATTTACTCAAAAAATATGTATTGAGAACTTATGATATGCCAGTCACTGCCTTAGACACATAATAGAACATGTTAAGTTCAGCACTCAAACTTTAAATGTTATTCAAACTTTTGTTGTCATTGGCGTTATTTATTTAAGACTCCAATTAATTTGGGTCTTAGATCGGAGTGCACATGCTCATTTCCTGTAACTACAAATAGGAATTCTCATTCTGTTCTTATTTTTGAGTAAGCCTTTGATCACAGAATATAAATACTTTATGTTAACAAGTATTCATTTATGCCCCTAGATTTTTTTAAAAAATAAGATTTAAGACAGCTTCCAGGAACTTATAAAAATAACAAAATAACATAAATTAGAAATAGTGAAAAAAGACAAAGAAAAATTAATGGTAGGGTAATAAAATGAAGCAAAAATAAATGAGCCTAATAAAAAATAAAAGCTAGATGCAGTGGTGTGAGCATATGTTCCCAGTTCCTGGGAGGCTGAGGCAGGAGGAGTGCTTGCGTCCAGGAGTTTGAGGTTGTATGTGCTATGATCACACCTGTAAATTGCCACCACACTCCAGCCTGGGCAACATGGCAAGACTTCATCTCTAAAAGAAATAAAAAAATAGAGACAGGACTATTTTCTACAGGTAGGTAACAAATTTGACTGTGAGCATCCTAACAGCCATTGCAAAATGGAAAAATTGACCATTTATTCAATTCACAGTGTTTGCATCTAAAGACTTAACCAAAACAATTGTTTTGCACAACTATTCCTGATACATAATTAGGAAAAAAGTTTTATCGAAAGAGTCTCTGGAAAAACCTATCAACGATGTCCTTTCAGCAGATTAGTTTCTCAACCTTCGCACCATTAACATTTTGACTGGAAGGAGGCTGTCCTGTGCATTGCAGGAGGTTGAGCAGCATCCCTGGCCTCTACCCACTGGATGATGATAGCACTCCTCCTCCAGCTGTGACAACCAAAAACATCTTCAGACATTGCCAAATGTCCTCTGAGGGGAAAATTCCACATCTCCCCACCTCCATGCCTTGCCTGTTAAGAGCCACTGCAGTAGATCCAACAAGGAGAAAGACTGTTTCTTAGACAAATGGCATTAGTGTCAAAACACAGTTTAGTGAAAATAAGAGCCTGTTTGGTCAGAACAATACTCCAGTTATTCAGCTCTCTATAGGCTTAGGTTTGTATTTACAGTAACTAGTATCCATCCATCAGGATTTCTAAGAAGGCTGTTCCTCTCAGTTCAATCTCTGATAAATATTGGGTTGCTGTGATTTCAAGATTGTCCCTCTAAGTAAATGCTATTCCATGCTACACTTTTTTTTTTGTTGTACTGATGCCATAATTTTTTCACCTTTATTTGCCCACACCCCCTGGTGGTACTCTTCTACACCAACTATGGACTTAGTCATGTGATATCCTTCAGCCAATGAAATAGTAACAAACAATACAAGCAGGGACTAGAAAAATCATTTGGTCATTCCCCCATCCCCACTACCTAGAGGACAAATCAAGGTGAGCTTGCCAGAGGAGAAGGGACTTTGTGGAAAAAAGAAAAGTTCCCAGTCAACCTCTCAGAAGACCACAGATGCTTGAACAAGTCTAACCAAGCACAAAAGAACTCAACCCAGATAAGCTGAACAGCCCAGCCAACCCAGAGACTCAGAAATAATAAATGGCTGCTGTTTACATTCTTTATGTTTTGGGGTAATTTTTTATCTGGAAATGCATAATTGACAAGTGCCAACTTAAAACTGCTGTATTGGAAATGAGTTGACATCCTCTTAGAAAAATTAAGTGGCCAATGAAGGACGTCTCACCTCTGCTATGAGTGAGCTGATGATATATCTGCTGGAAATATGCCATATAGTAGCCAAAAGCACTAGAGCAGTGACAAAAGTAGGCAGTGTTTTATAATTTTTTATAATTTTTTTTATATTTTATAATTTATATATAACAGGCATATCTGTAAGGTTCTGGAAAATAACTTTTGATGATAAAATATATGTTGGGCTGGACACTGTGGCTCATGACTATAATCCTAATGCTTTGGGAAACCAAGGTGGGAGGATTGCTTGAGTCCAGGAGTTCAAGACCAGCCTAGGCAACACATAGCAAGACCCTATCTCTACAAAAAATTCAAAAATTAGCTTGGAGTGGTGATGACATATACTTGTAATTCCAGCTGTGTGGATAGACAGCTAGCTACCTAGGAGAGTTTATAAATACACACATACACACACACACACACACACACACAACACGCACATATATATATATATAAAGGCTTGAGCTAACAAAATTTTCAGCCATGATTGAAAAGACCAACACTCTCTTCTCACTGATGCAACAAAAAATATTGTCTTGCTCATCTGAGCACAGTGCTGGGTATGTGGTGCTGAACAAAATGGCCCCTGTATCTATTGAATCAGAAGGAGCAAGCAGCACTAGGGCCCATATACAAGACTGATTAAAAGAAGAGCCTATGGTCAAGTGTCCTGGATTGTGACCTTGGCTCACCACTGTCCTTTGAGGTCTCTTGTTTGCACAGATATATGCTTTCATCTTGGGCATAATGTTAGGCAAATTACTCTTCATACCTTGATTTTCTCATCTGTAAAATGAGGATGAAAATACTAACAGTACTGCTTTCTAGAGCTGTTGTGAGGGTTAACTGAATGAATGGATGCAAGTTGCTTGAAAGAGACCCCAGCATGGAGAAAGCCATTTTGGGGACAGTTTTGCAAAGAATTAGGAGTGAGGAGCATGTTGAACCCAGACTGTTTCAGATAGAATTTAGGCTCAACCACTTTCCTAGCTCTGGACCCTGGAAAATTCCATAACCTCTCTAAAACTTATGTGAGGTAGGACAAATGACGCAGTGAGAATTAAAGATTATAAACTATGTAAACTACGTAGCATATGCCTGATTCACAGGAAATGCTATTCAGTTACAATTTCATCAAAATTAACAAATGTACAATTATGTCAAGTACTTTTATGAAGAAAAATATGGCAGATATTTAACTTAGATATGGAGGGGGAGGGCAAACCTCTCTAATGGAAGGAAAAATGACCCAAGGGGGGAGTTAACCAGTCCTAGGGGGAAGGAAAGAGCATCCCCCAATGAAGGAACAGCACGCATTAGGCCCCTGAAGAAGGAGAGAGCTTGGTGTTTGTAGAAACCATCAGAGGTCAATGAGATTGCCATGCAGGAGCGGGTGAGCCAGGAGAACAGGTGGAGAGGAAGCTGCAGAAGTGTACAGGGTCATGTGGCCTCACTCTACAACCTGTATTTCATCATAAATACAATAATAGCCAGTGAGGAGTTTTAATCCAGAAAGTGGTGAAACCCAATTTACCTGTCATTTTTTGAAGGCTCTTAATGTCTGCCCGTTGGTACTCTTATTCCACACCTTTTTTCTCCCAGCTTCCTTCTATTTGCAAAATAGGTAGATGATTTGGGGAGCTTGGAAATAAATGTTTTAAAAGCTTTTTAAGAAAGCAGGAATATGCAGGTGGGACAGAGTGAACAAGAAACAATTGCCCAGCCCTCAGAAATATAAACATCATTGACATCACCAAAATGCCAATGCTGCTTTCTTTTAGAGGAAAACAAACAAACGATGAAACAAAAACAAAAACAAAAAAAAACAGAAAAACTACTCCCATCTAAATCCTTGAGGTAAAAGTCATCTAGATTTACTACACAATTGTTTACCCAAAAAAAAAGGACAAGAGATTTAACTTCTGCTCTTAAACTTAAGCCACTGTAATATTTAGAAATTTGGTAAAATTGAAGTTTACAAACTAGAAAATGCTACCCTGTATTAAAACATATTGTGAAAATATTTCTTAGAACTTTAAGTAATTCCATTTAATGAATATTGATGCCTCATGCTCATGGACCAAAATTTGAAAATTTTAACAAGAATTAGAGACCTTTCATTTGCTTTTGGCCTGCCAGCCTTTCTAGCCTTATCACCCACCAGACTCACTCAGAGCCCCTGGGCAGATCTGGATCATTTTTAGCAACTTGACAGGACAAGTCACATCATCTAGATCTCACGAATACTCTTCTCTCTGCCTGGAATGCTCTTCACCCATCACCTTCCCCTTTACCTCTCAAATCTATGAATCTTTCAGGTCTTAGTTTACATATCAGATACTTTGATAAGCATTCTCTGATATCTCTTACCACCTAAGTACCAACTAAAACTAGCACCTAAAGCAAGATTAGGTCCAGTCACAGCACACTCCTCTTCTACTACCTCTGCATTATATTTATTTACTTTTCTTCACAGCACTTATCACTATCTGGAGTTATCTCACTTATTTGTTTAGTGATTTATTTCCTGTCTCTATGGAATTGGGGTTCCTGACACAGAATAGGTCATCAATAAATATTAGTCAAATACATAAAGAACAAATGGAGGAACAACATTATAATTCTTTATTATATTTTCTTATTCATTTATGAGCCTAAGTGGACTGCAAAGTCCTTAAAAGCAGGAACCTTGCCTTTCTTATTTCTACAGTGCTTGGGACAGCAACAAAAGTTGTTGATGTAATGATAAAGGTTGTTATAACAAACCATTCAAACACTCACATAAGAGGAGCTATTTAGAGAATTTTGAGTTGAAGTGAACCAGAGATGAAATGCAATACAGACGCTTCACAAAATAAAAAACAAGCAAACAAACCGAAACAGTATTTGAGATGATATGGACTTGAAATCTTATACAGGACAATTATTTAAAATAACTGTATATATCACTTTGCTCAGAAAACTCTAACTCTTGTATTGTGGCCCATTCTTCTTCTCAGCCCACTGTTTCCTCAAACTCCAGTTTCACTTTCATCATGGCTGGGAAGTAGCTGAGTTACAAATAGCTGGCATTGCCTGGCAGTCTACAATACTGGGATATCTCAAGGAGTTGTCATCTGGGGAAGCATTTAGATTTTCTTTTTTTTTTTTTTTTAATTGTACTTTGGGCTCTGGGGTACATGTGCACATCCTGTTGCATAAGTACATACATGCACATACATCCCACATCCCCCCACATCACTTACATCAGGCGTTTTTCCTGGTGCTATCCCTCCCCATCCTCCCCACCACCGGTTGCCCCTCCCCTCCCCTCCCCTCCACCTCCCCGCCTAGCCCAATGAGTGTTGTTCCCTTCCCTGTCAGATTTTCTTGCTTCCTTTACTTCCTGTCCTCCAGATTGAAACTCAGCACAGAGAACCATAATAAAAGGAGGAACAAGGACAGTGTGGATGTTGTGGATGATAGAGATGTGTACATGTGAGTGTCTGCATATAAAATATGATCAAGCAGGCGGTGAGATCAAAGACTAAATACTGAGACAACTCTCTGCATATCCTAACATGTTTACAAGTATGCCATAAGCAAACAAGGTTTGGAAAAAAATTATCTATGCAGGTGGAACTCTAGAAAAAGATCTCTGCCTCAATAATGTTTCTTTAAAGTTACTTTTAGAATGTTTATTCAATAGTTAATAAATAATCTAATAATTATAGGACATGGATTTATCTGACTATAACATATTTTTATAACTACTAACAAAATTGTTGCTAGTATTTTATGCCTTAACAACTTGGTACTTACAGACTACCTGAAATTTATCCAGTTGGTAACAACAATGAATTACTCGAAAGGGCAACTACAATGTCTTTCAGCAAAATTCGGCTCTAGAAGAAAACCAAAAACATTTACCTTATTAAATAAACTAATAATCACAGGGCCATATTTATATTACCTATAACTCATTCTACAAAGAAAATGTAGTATAGATATTATTTAAATACAGAAGGAATTAACAAAGGTAATTGCAAAGTCTAGGCTTCTCTGGTGATGAGCGCTTTTGAATCACACACCAACTACCAATTCCCTGAAGAAGAAAAATATTACAATGAAAAATATTTTTTCTTCATTTATAACAAGAATTAATATAACATCTCTTTTCCTTTAATTTTTTTCACCAAAAACTGTCCCCTTATTCTCTATCTTCAAACATATCTGGATACTGTACTTTCAAAACAGCAGATTTCCCAAAGCCTTGGTGCTACAGAGTGTATTCTACTGCCCTCTGCTGGAAGATGAAGTGAGTTATCATTCATCAACAGGATTGCTGGAGCAAGTGAAGGAAAGTTTCTCCCATATTCATTCAACAATTAGTTATTACCTACCAGCCAATGTACCAGATGATTGATTGATAGATCAATAGGTAGATTAATATATCAATCTATAGATTAAGAATATTATTCAGAGACAATATTGGTTCTCTGTATTCTACAACTATATTAGATCTATTTATAGAACTAAGTTGAACTTCTACAAACCTGCAAAATAAAAATAAGACACTGCTTTTAAAATGACAAGCATTTAATGAGTAGAGAATATGGAAGGATTGATCTTAACTAATGCGCAGATAATTAATAAAATGAAGCTTCTCAGTAAAGGGAAGGATCTAGGTTAGCACACAGGAAAATTGGTGTCAGATAAAGAAGGAATAGGTGAATGGGTAACTGAAGACCTTATCATAACATTATAATTATTTATTACATTTCTCTGTCCACTTATGAGCCTTTCTGTAGTGTAAAGTATATGAGAGCACTTAATGCAGCGTTCAGCAAATGATTGTTCTGCTCTGTGCTGTAGTTCACTTATCTTTAAAGTAGAAATTTTTGCTTCAACTCTACTAGCATATTGAGGGTGACAAACAGTGTGTGTTATTTTGTATGTGTGTGTATGTGTGTGTGTATGTGAATTTTCTTACAATATGGATGTTATGTTTAATCTCATAACTTTATTTGAATCATGGATTTAATTCAAAGTTTCCAGAAGGTTTATGTGAAATATAATGGCTTAAAATTTTAATTGGTCCCAGTTTGGGAACATGTTGCATTCTTCCTTGCCAGTTACTTCTGACATTCATTTTTGAGTCTAAATGATGCATCTTGACTCACTGAATCTTTATTTGGACTCAAACACTGGCTCAGCAATGTTGTTTCAATCACTGGGCTAAGAACTAGCATGGGTTTTACATCCAAACAGACTTGGATTCAAATCTCAGCTCTAACAAAATATTTAATAACTGTCAGAGCAAACACTTGAATAACATGTACCATATATGGCAACCTCATGAGGGAAAAACTGTTATAATTCTCATTTTACAAATGAGAAAACTAAGTCATGGAGAACGTTCAATAACTTTTACATACATAGTCATATAGTTACTGAGAGGTAGAGTCAGAATTCAGGCCCAGTTCTAACTGCTCTAGAACTCTTATTCTTAAACCTTACATTGTGCTGCCTATCTTCCCTGAATCACATTTTCCTAATACATAAAATAATAGTAGAGAAACCAAGCTGGATTCAGGGAAGGGTTGGGGAAAATGCATTTAAAACATAAAGCAGAGATCCTGGTACCTAGAAGGTACCGAATAAAATTGGTTATAGTATTTTATGCCTTGGCAACTTAGTACTCATGGACTACCTGACCTTTATCCAGTTTGTGACAGCAATGAGTTACTCGAAAAGGCAAACGCAAGGTCTTTCTGCAGAATTCCGCTCTAGAAGTGAACCAAAAGGCCATCTTCCCCACACCCTTCATTTTAGAGGCAAGAATCATGATGCCCAAAGAACTCCAGATATTTACCCAAAGAAGCACCAAAACTGGACCCCAGAGCTCCTCATGGTCAAATGGGTTTGTCATTGCCATCATGCTGTGTTTTCTCCTAATATATCTTGCTATCTAATTAGCCTCACTTCTGGAAAGTTTTGTGAGAAACTCTAGACTGCCTTTTATGTGAGCTCAGATGATGATGAACTTCATCAAATCTCATACATTGGTTGAAAAAGCACAATGGAAAAATAACTGTGGTACCTCTTCCCTATTAGATTATTAGATGTCATGGCAGCTCACAGATGAAGATGATTTCCAATTCCCTTCCATGACTCATACATGCTTTATTTTTCCTTTGTTCAAGTAATAAACCCTGAATTTCTAGTATGTTCACATTTATTCAAAAGGAAATTTCATACACACATACCACCCCCTACAAAGTTTCACAGGACCACCTGAATCTGAATTTTCTGAAGTCTTTATTAAAAGGAAAATTCTTCGACTCTGCTCCTGATTTACTGAATCCACTGAATCAGTATTTCTGAAGGTGGAGATTTAGAAATTGTATTAAATTCATATTCCTTATTAAAGCAAAGTATCCTAAAGCTGGAAAACTATCTTAGAGCAGAAAACTATGGCTGAACACATAAAAAGGCATATTACACATCTTAAGCCAACATTCTCAGGATTGAGTTTGATTCTTTGATTTTTTTTTCTGCTCCCACTCCCTTCCCCATCCCCAAAGTATGTTTCTCTCTTCCCTCTCGCTCTCCCTTTCTCTAGCACTCTCTCTCTCTCTCTGTTTCTCTCTCTTTCTCTTTTACCTTTTGCCTTCTTAGTAAAAATGGAAACTGTGTAGGTTAGATGATGCTTTTGAATTGCAAAGCAGTATTTATCATTATGTATACAGTGTGCCAAGGACTGTTGGTTTTGATCACATTTCTTAATTTATTTATTGCTGCATATTTATATTCAATATAAAAATGTATTTCTGACACTGGCAAAAATCTCCATGGAAATAACTAGGCACTTCACTCCTAAAGAACAACTCATTTGCGATGAGCTAATCACACAGAATAAGGTTGCCTCAGGACTTTGTAGGGTTAGTGGGTTTCAGGGACCTCTCTCTGGCCAGTCTGCTGAGAAAATAAATCAGGGGAGAAATAAGCATGGAAAAGCACACCCACCTCCTTCAGATAGCTCAAGCGCTACCAGAGTCCAGCCTAATGAAAGGATGGAGGGACAGGAGACCAGAAGGCTAATTGTCAGGAAGGTGGAGGCCTGTAAAAATGTGACCAGCTGAGAGAAAATGGAGTACCTATGGAGCTTTGGAAAGGAGACAAAAGTACTCTTTTCTTCACTGAATACCCTTTTCTTTCCCATGGCTTTCCCAGGTCTTCTTTTCTCTCACCTATCCAAGGCCAGGTGTGTTTGATGAAGTCCTAAGATGGCTTCCCCTCTCCCTACAGGACTGAAATTGTGTGCACAACCAGAGTGAGGGTTAGGGTGAGAGTTTTCTACCTCCCACTCTCACACATTATCTGATGGGGCAATCTCATTATCTACCTAATTCCGGAATGAGAATCTACATGTCCAAAATGCACAGAATAGTTGAAAATCAATGTATTCTCATGGATCATTATTTAGAAGCAATAGAAAAATGCACTGAATTCTTACCCCTGTAAATATTTCCAGAGACCACAGTGTATTACAGTTGTCATTCCTGATCATAGAGTTTTCTTGAGCAACACAAATTGCCCTCCCTACAGTTTCAATGGTATTAGGAAAGATGTCTTTTGTTTCCCTCTCCCCTACCATCAGAATGTCTTCAGCCCCTGTTAGCCCCTTAACCATTCCATAATATGATGTCGGTTACAGAATGTTTATACCCTTGGTTGCCTCAAATGTTTGATGTGGTTCCTCCAAATGATCAAAGTATTTTCAGATCTTTCTTTATGTGCCTGCTGCTTCTACCTGTATAAGTAAATAGCAAATGGGAAGGTGTCATTACTACACATTATTTATGAGCCACAAAATTATACAGTTCACTCATAAACTCTCTGGTAAAATAGGCGTGTATGATTTTAAGTTGGAAAATTTGAGTGGATTTCCAGTTAACTTCAGGTCAGTTTCCACAGCACTAATCGGTACATTTCAGCTGCATGTGTTATCTTTTTTTAAAAAAATGCATTGAATTTCTACTCCTGTAAATATTTCCATCTAGGAGTTCCACCATCTATCAATAATTATGAATTGTCAATGTGCATACCGTTGTTAATTTTAGTTTGCAATGGTACACTAGAACTTATTCCTTCTATCTAACTGTAAGACACTTTCTTGAAGATAGGGGAAAATCAGTTTATCTATCTATGATCTTTTACAATAAAGGACAGAATTTATTGTCTAGCCTCAAAAGCCCTCATTTAGTTATTCAATAAATGTGTATTGAGGACCTACAAGTGCCATATACTCTTCTAGATGCTGGGGATATATCAGTAAAAACAACAACAACAACAACAAACCTACAGACCGTGTGCTCATTGAGCTTCCATTCTACTTGTGTTGTTTAACGGGAAGATAAATATTGGGAAACAAGAAGATTTGGGTTCTAATCTTTATTATAACTTATTTCCTATTACCCGTTTTACTTATTTTGACTTCACAGCTTTCCTTCCTATTAAATGATTGTTTAAAAAGAAAATAGGCTGGCTGCAGTGGCTCATATCTACAATCCCAGAACTTTGGGATGCCAAGGTGAGAGGATCACTTGAAACCGGGAGTTCAAGAACGGCCTGGGCAACATAGCAAGACCTCGTCTCTACAAAAAAGTAAAAAATTAGCTGAGTGTGGTGGTTTGCACTTGTAGTCCTAGATACTTAAGAGGCTGAGGCAGGAGGATCACTTGAGTCCAGGAGTTCAAGGCTGCAGTAAGCTATGATCACACTGCTGCAGGGCAGGCCAGATTCAAAGTGAGGTTTATCCCAGGAGGGTTCTTGGTAGTGGGGTGAGGGAGAGTGGGGATAAATAGGGATGGTTAATGGGTGTAAAATATAATTAGAATGAATAAGGTGTAGTATTTGATCATCCAACAGGGTACCTAACTACAGTCAATGATAATTTATTGCATATTTTAAAATAACTAAGGTGGTAAGATTAAAATGTTTCTCAAACAAAGAAATAAATGCTAGAGGTGATAGACACACCAATTACCCAATATCATTATTACACATTGCATGCCTATATCAAAAATCACATGTACCCCATACACACATACACCTATTATGTGCCCATAATAATTAAAAACCTAAAATATTTTTTTAAATGCCTTTTATTTGCCACATTTAGGTGGATTGAAATTTGATAAAATAACATAGATATAGAAAACCACATACACAAAAGTATATAAGAAACATCCATGATATACACTGAGGATGAGCCTCAAGTCTTAGTCTTGCCCAAGGAAGTGGCTGTGCTGTGAAACATACGTAATGATTAATCACTAAGCTTTATGCTGTTGACTCAATGAGCACTTGAGTAATGAGAGAGTGATTTAAGAAAAAGGTAAAACTTGAACTGATTCCCGAGTAATAGTAAGAGTAGGCAGAGTAAGAAAAGTCTAGAGATGGGAGTTGAAATGATGCAACTGATGTGCAATGATGAGGGCTGCTTAATAAGAAGTGGGAGAAATAATCAGCCAAGTAAAAGGCATAGGAAAACATGTGGGAGGCTTTAAAGTCCTAAGAGAAATTTTGATGTAATAGAGAGTTAGTGGAGGTCTCAAGCATGAAAGAGAGATGCTGACAACCCTGTCTTAGGATAGTCTATACTAGATGCTGATTTTCTGCTATAAATTTGTCTTATGAACAAGCATGTCCTGACATTGTCAGCCTATTTCAATGATTAGAAGCCTTCCCTTTCTGGACCTAGCAAAATCCTAAAGTCTTGGAAGAAGGGGAGAAATGTATGTATACTCTGTATACCCGAAGAAACCTGTCATCACCACACCACTGGATCCTCCATCTCTATCTATTTGGAAAGACCCTAAAAGTAAAGCAAAACTTTTGATTCAACTTTCTTCTTTCAGGCCAAAGAAGAATAGTTTGGTCTTCAGTCATGGTCATTCCATAAGACATGCCAAACTTAGAAGACTAGGAAAATACAATTAATATACATTTGATACCTAAATGTAGTAGGTGGCTAGATAAACTATCTTACTGCATTAAGACTCTCAGAGTAATGTGGTCAATGAGTTAAGAATAGTTTTAACAGAAAATCCAAAATCAAAATGGCTTGCCTGAAAAAAGTCTATTTCTCTCTTATATAAAAGAAGTACAGAGGCAGGCAGTCCAAGATTGGTGTAGTGACTCCACTCATCAGTAGTCCATGCCTCTTTATGTCCTTTGGCTCCACTATCTGAACACACGCTTCCATCTTTAAGTTTCAATACACGGTATCATCATACCTACACTGCAGACAAGAGGAATGAGAAAGAGACAAAGAACTAAATGTACCTGTCTCAGATGGGTTGCTCCCTTTGAACAGGCTTCCTAAAGTCTCACACCACACTGCACTTACGGTTCACTGGTTATGTGACTATATGACCGTCAGAGGCTGGAAAAGACAGTCTCTCAGCAAGGTTTATTCTTAGTAAAACTGAATTCACTAAGGCTATAAAGAAATGGAATTTCAAAGTCTGAATATAAATTTATTACAAATGGGAGCAGAACAAAGTGAAAAATGGTGAGAATGATAAAGTACAGGATCTAAGTATTTTTCCCAGGATTAGACAAGAAATCAAAACAAGAACCAGCTGTCAGAACTGGGTCTTTTCTTTGGACTTATAAATTGCTGAAGAGTGTGTTAACATATACTTCACTCAGATTCTCTAAATATTAACATTCTACCTAAATTGCTTTATGGATCCATTTGAGAATAAATCACAGACATAATTCTCCTTTACCCCGAAATATTTCAGTTTGTGTTTCCTAAATGCAAAGATATTTTTTACATAGCCACACCCAATTTTTAAAATCAGAAACATAGTACTGATAAAATACTACTTATAATTTACAAACTTATTTAGATTTCTCCAAATATACCAATAACATATTTTATAGCAAAAGAAAATATCAGATTATATCTTGCATTCAGTTGTTATCTCTTTAATCTTCCTTTTATGATTATTAACAGGTATTTTGTAGTGTATCTCTGAAATTGTATTAGTTCTGTGCTCTCTCCCCACAAAGGAAAAAGAATGGCTTTACAATGGCGTTACCTAGCAGATACTATGCTAAGGAAGCAATCAATATTAATATCACCAGCAATGGCACAAATTTATAACATTTGCCTCCTGACATGATGCAATAAGAACACATAATTCCCTTGCTACCCCTACCAAAAATGCATAACTAAATCTAATTTCTTGTTTATTTCTTGTAATATGCTAAAACTATTCAAGCAAAAAGATTTTTCCCTTCCACTATCTATCTGTTGTAATTGAGTGATAAACCATGTATGATTCTATTACAGGCACTAAATTAAACCATCTTGTTTACTTCAAGATCTAGATTGTTTGCAAAAAAAGGTGAGTGCTATAGAGAAAATGATGCCAAGTAGTTTTTTCACTATTATCATGATCATATCTGGGTTTCTAGGCTCCCATAATTTCCTCCACTTTTTTGTATCTAGCCAGTTATGTTCTCACTTTCTTTGTATATAAAAATGAAACCCAGAATCTGGTGACCTAAAGGAGAAACTTAGTTAGCAGCCAATGTTCCAGATTTTGAAAGAGAGAACCTATTGCTCATTATGTTATTTTTTAAACAACTCCTAAAGGTGCTTTATGTTTCTTCCCTCTGATCAAAAGATTAAAAAAAGATTTTAAAGTACTTGTTAAAATGAATCTTGTCTCTTTTCCCATGAGTGCCCAAAGTATAGTATTGCCATTATTTGCATAGAGAATGAAAGCTAATATTTTCCCATGGTCTAACAGCAAACTATGCCAAACTTTAAATTTTCAGAGTCATTCCCCATTCCTCATGAAACCCAAGCTACCTAAGTAATGAAAAGAATCATGTTTTATTTATCAGCATTTATTATTTATCTTTGTTCACCATATTTCATTGATCTTATTTGCTTCATTTTATAACAGAGGTTAATCTGGAATGTCTGATTTTAATGACAGATTAACTTTATACAAAACTTTTAAAGTATGATTTTTAATATAATTTCTTCCTGACCTCAAATCCTGTGGACAGACAATGTCAACAACTTCCAATAATGTTCTTTTAAAGATTACATTAATAATGATCCAATGAATGGGGCAACTGAGACCTACTAAAAAAAAAAAAAGCAAAGAGATAAAAGCCAACAGCCAACATATATCAGTAAGTAAAAATAGAGTCAGACTCGCTTTCAAAACAGCATAGTCCATTCCCTAATGGTACAAATTATGCCTCTTACTGAACGGACTCAAGATAGTCCCTTAACTATGCCATTCTTTCCATTTTCTCTACAAAGCAACGATTATAAGCAAGCCTCTCCTGGATTTGTTCAACTAGATGTAGACCCTCTCCCCAAAATTGTTCTGATTAATCAGTAGAATATGTAATATATATATACATATATACACATATATATGTGTGTATATATATACACACATATATATGTGTGTGTATATATATACATATATATGTGTATATGTATATATATATATACATATATATATGTATATATATATACACATATATATGTATATATGTATATATATATATATATATATACTTTTATTTTAAGTTCCAGGGTACATGTGCAGAAAGTACAGGTTTGTTACATAGGTAAACATGTCCCATGGTGATTTGCTACAACCTAATCAACCCATCACCTAGGTATTAAGCCCCACATGCATTAGCTGTTTTCTTAATGCTCTCCATCCCCCCACATTCTACCCACTGCCAGGCCCCTCTGTTTGTTGTTCCCCTCCCTGTGTCCATGTGTTCTCATTATTCAGCTCCCACTTATAAGTGAGAACACGTGGCATTTGGTTTTCTATTCCTGTGTTAGTTTGCTGAGGATAATGGCTTCCAGCTCCATCCATGTCC
>CAUYLG010037460.1:0-27383 GCA_963573385.1 Cacajao melanocephalus
TAAAATATTGGTTGGCTGCTTGTTTGTTATTTTCATCTCTTATTCCTTCCTGTCTCCATTGTTAAACACAATTATTGGCATAATAGAGGTTTTTAATACCCATTTTTAGACTGCATTCTAGCCTGGGCACTAGAACAAGAATCCTGTTCTCTCTCCCTCTTTTCCTTCCTCTTTCTTTCTCTCGTACAGTCTTTTTTTTTCTTTCTTTCACTCTCACTTTCTTTCCTCTCTTTTTCTTTCTTTCAAAAAATAAAAAAAATTAAAAAAAATTAAAAAAAAAGAAAGTAAAACAACAAATTACCAACTGTAAGAATTTGTAGCACAATTAATTCATAAGTGACTAGAATCAAGAATATATAAAGATTATATAAAAAGCTCCTTTAGATGCAAAACAAAAAGGCAAAATACCCTAATGAAAAATAGATTTTAAAAGGGTGAACAGGAAAAACATAGGAGCAGAAATACAACAGACTAAAAAAAAATACAAACAGATGTTTAATCCCCATAGTAATTAGGAAAAGTAAATCAAGATTAAAATGTAACATTACAGCCAATTGATTGAAAAGTAATGTTTTAGACAAATTTGTGATGGACAATAATTTAAAAAGTTTGAAGAATATCAAATTTTGAAGAAAATTTGGGAAGAACTATCAGATGTTTTTACTCATTAAAGACATCTTAAAGAAAGTAATTGCAACAAATTATCAACTGGAAGAATTCATATGTAACACAATTATTGATGAGTGACTAGAATCAAGAATATGTTGATATTCTTGATATCAATGGCATAAATTTTGGAGACAGAGAGAGAGAGGAGAGATGTTTTTGTTCATTATTCATTACCTAGTCTCAGGTATTCTGTTACAGCAACACAAAATAAATTAATACACCTTCTATGGAAAATTGCCTCAATCACATTCCTTTCTAAGGATGAAGTCAGTGTTTTTGCCTTTATAGCAGGGGCCATATTTAATATCAAACAATCACTCATCAGCCATGATAATTTAACTAGAAATGATCACCTGAATTACATTTGCAAAATTCCTTCATTTTTGTCATATGACCTAATTATAGCCACAGTCTTGCCCCACTCAAGGGGTGGGGATCATATAGAGCATATACCTAAGGGGTGTGGACAGTTTAGGGGTCACCTCAGAATTCTGCTTACCACAGTAGGGTTATCAGGTATAATACAGGATGCCAAGTTAGAGTTCAATTTCAGATAAACAACAAATAATTTTTTAGTATGCTTGTTTCCCAAACTTAGTCTTCAGAATGTCCTAGTGCCTACAATAGGGTCATGAGATCAAATGTTCCTAGGGGGCAAGAAGGTGATCTGGGTAGAGAGGCCAGGTAGGAACTGTGGCGGACCTAGAGGCTCATGCCTCAGGTAAAGGAGGCCACAGCTCTGCACCTGCAGCTGGCTGTTGCCATGAGGACTCACAGGCCACGTGACAGGAACTTCTGATGGTTTTTCAAGAGATAGTACTTCTACTTGAACTTCTACATGAATTCTCCCAGGGATAACCAGTAATCCAAAATTAAAAAAAAAAATTATGAGTTATATGAAACACATTTAGGGACTATATTTTGGCCCATGGAAGCCAGTTTGAAACCCATAATCTAAGGACTACAATCCTCCAGACTTTTGTTCCTCCAGGATGCAGGGAGGGCTTCCCTTGACCGTGCTTATGACACTCTCCTGTCTGAAGCCACAGAATTTATATCCCTTTGCTCCCCCATCTCACTTAGCCACCAGCTTCACCTCTAAAACAAAACTGATTTGCCACATCAGAAAACTGATTTACAAGTCCTCTATGGAAGCCCTAATGCCAACAAATCAAATGCCAGATTTACAAATCCTCCAAAATGCACAATAAATGCCAAATAAAAACTTTCAATTTACCAATCTTTATTTGTAGGAAGCGTAAATCAGAAATGGGATGGAATGGCTCCTGGCATTATGATGATTAAGTTTTGAAGTCCTGATTTTTTTTATATATATTTCCTTTCAAATTTGATCTTCTCTTTAAGAGCAGACTTCTAGTTTTAATGACTATGTAAAAATAAGAGCCTTAGTTGCAGCTTAGAAAAGATGTTAGGCTGATGCAGGCTTAGGTTGGATATTATTGGATATTAAAGCCCACAGTATTTTTTAATTTGGGGAATCAGCAAGGCCTTTGGGGGTCATTTCTGGCCAGTGTTTTATTAACCCAGAGGGTTTGCTGGACACAAGCCATGTGTAGCCAGGCAAGGCCCTAAACATCCCAACCCAAAGTCTTTTACCTTACTTGGCTGGTTTTCTAGTGGCATTTAACATTCTCTCCAGTTTATCATGAGGCTTGACTTCAAGATGCATTTTTTTTTTCAGAGATGTCTCAATCTTTGGCTCAGAAGCCCTTGAAGACCTAACTTCTGTACAAGATAGACAGCAAACGTTAGAAGTGCCAGGTGCTCTTTGACAATTTTCAGCTCTAGGTAGTAACAAGGAAGCACATGTGTCTGGGGATCATGGTGCTGGAGCTTTGAACATTTCTGCCTTTGCCCTTTCCATCATTAGCAATGGCTAACACCACCGAATATTGGTTGAAATAATTTGGCTGTGTCCCCATCCAAATCTCATCTTAAACTGTAGCCATAATTCCCATCTTAAACTTAAACCATAATTCCCACCTGTTGTGGGAGGGACCCAGTGGGAGAAAATTGAATCATGGGGGTGGTTTCCCCTATATTGTTCTTATGGTAGTGAATAAGTCTTATGAGATCTAATGCTTTTATAAGGGGAAATCTCTTTCATTTGGCTCCCATTATCTCTTGTCTGCTGCCATGTAAGACATGCCTTTCACCTTCTGCCATGATTGTGAGGCCTTCCCAGCCACGTGAAACTGTGAGTCTGTCAAACCTCTTTTTCTTTATAAATTACTCAGTCTTGGGTATGTCTTTACCAGCAGCATGAAAACTGACTAATACATTGGTAATCACCATGGCACGTGGTAGCCTATGATATCAATAAATACTGTTAAAAGGAAAGAAAATGCCAGACAAAAGAGAACTTAGGAGTTCAAAGCAGGCCTTCTCTACACCGTCATCTTAGGTAGCTCACAGTTAAAAGCACATAATCTCATGGCAGAGGGATCACGAAGAGCACCTAACCCAGCTTCTCCGCCTGCATGTCCATGTCCCCATCAACTATGCAATGGAGAAGGAAAGGAGCAGCTTGGGGTGAGACTGAGAGACACAAAGGGGCAATTGAAGCATCAGGATTCTTGGGGTGAGGAGTCATTCAGGGGTGCAGAGAAGGGAGGGTGGCAACAGGCAAGGTGGGAGACGTGTTTGGAGCAGTAGGCCCCCCTCTCTGTAGAATGAAGACCCTTCCCTTTGGTGAGGGGGTGAGGGGACACTTCTATCTAGAAAAAGAAAGAAACTTAGAGCAATTTCTCTTCATACAGAAATTTAAATAAAAATTTTAAGAGCCTATAAAATATACAGATAACCTGTTCCATCCAAAGATAATCCTTGTATTAAAGGACTAGACACAGTAATGGAATCTAACATCATATATGAAATTATCATATCATACACCACCACAAAAGAAAAATTGTTCTGTTAGTGTTTATTGACTGTGAAAATTCAAGGTGACAGTCAAGAGTTCTAGACCAGCCTGGCCAATATGGTGAACTCCCATCTCTACTAAAAATAAAAAATTAGCTGGATGTGGTGGCACATACCTGTTCAGGAGGCTGAGGCAGGAGAATTGCTTGAACCTGGGCAGTAGAGGTTACGGTGAGCTGAGATCATGCCACTGCACACAGAGTGAGACTCCATTTCAAGAAATAAATAAATAAAATGGCAAGCACCACTATGAATTGAGCATCAGTGCACATTTGGAGTGTAGTTATGCATGGCTCTAAGGAGTTTAGAACATAGATCAAGTTTTGTGCACATCTTCTTACAAATATCTTCCCTTCCTTAACTTGTCCTACACAGTCAGTTATTCCACTTAGACCATCGAGTGCTGTGTCAGCAATACATAGGTGAAATCATTTAATAAAAACCTTTTCCATGAATCTACTATGTTTAAGGCATTGTGCCCAAATGCTGGGAATGTACTTGTGGGGAAAAACCAAATCCGAGCAAAATACCTGTGTTCTTGGAGCTTGTATTATGGTGGGGAAAAAGTGACTCAGTTGTGGGATGTTTCACACGTGATTTTTGCCAAAAATTATTATAAGTAATGGCAAAACCACAATTACTTTTGCACTAACCTAATAATTTAAAATATTTGCAAATGATTAACTATTTTTTTTTTGAGACAGAGTTTCACTCTTCTCACCCAGGCTGGAGTGCAGTGGCGCGATCTTGGCTCACTGCAGCCTCCACCTCCCACTTTATTTCTTTGGTAATAAAACTCTCACTGCCATTTTGAATTTGCTACCTCGAGTGAGAAAGAAGGAGATGGAGTTATGGTTAGCATTTAGGAAATTGTAGATAATAACCCTGTGCTTTTCCACGGTAGAATATCACATATATGAACATTCTGTATATAACTCTCTGTTGTAACTGACCAGGAAAATAAAGTAAGGATCACTGCTTTGTAGAATTAATCATAATAGGTGGTTCTGTAGGCAGACATGGCACCCACAGAATGAGCCATGGACCTTCTGCAAATACCTACTGTTGCAGTTTCTGAAAGTAAAATGATCCTCACTGGTATTGAGGAAGGAGAAATTGAACAGGTGTGATGAAGTGTGACTGTACCAAGTACAGCAAACTTTCATGAGGGTGTCTCTGCACTCAGCCCCAGAATACATACACAAATCACATCACCCCATACCCTACAAGGAGCTTATGACTGAGGTTAAAAAAGAAAGTTGGCTGAGTAATCCACAGACACAGTACAACATGTATGTCCAGCTCACAGTTGGATCAACTGTTAGAAGAAGGAACAATAATTACTTTGCAGAGTCTCACTAAGGGGGTGACTATTGTAGAGTAAAAATGGTCTGTCCAACTAAGAAGGAAGTGAAAGAGCATAATTCCTCGTGGAAGGAACTGTATGTGCAGAGGCACAGAGTCTAAGGGATCATGACATGTGAAGGGTGAAAAATCACTGGAGCCTGGAGAACCGACTGGAGTAAGACACCAAGGCCAGAAAGGTGACCTGGGGCCAGATCAAGAAGACCTAAGGCATCTTGTGTTGAGATTTAATCCTGAGGGCTAGTATTACCCTTGTTGGCATTCCAGATCATCTTAGAAACATTTTTAAACTTATTATTTACTTATTCTAATTTTCCTTCATACTCAATGAAAAAAAAAGCAACACATCAAAACTGAAATTTAATGAAAGGTGTTGCTTAGGACAAGAGCAAGTTTAAATAAGAGTAAATTTAAAGAAAATATTAAACAAAGCATTGTAAAGATGGTACATGATACAGCAAAAATATTGTCAAATATGGAGGCAAATAGTGTAAGTTTGAGAAATAACCCTGCTAGAGTTAGACAGGGGATTAACCTGAGTGGCATGCCTAGACCTGCAGTACATTGTCGTGGGCTGTGATTTGCTTTCAAAAGATCACCAAAGCACCAGAGTGGAGGTTTCACTAAGGTAAGCAGAGGACAAGGCTGGAACTCTGATTTGGGAGACCAAAGAGTAATCCCAGAAAGAGACCTTGAAGACTGGAACAACAGCAGTGACAGCGTGGATAGCGATAGAAGGACACATTCAAATAGGCTCCCCCCGCTTCCTGTCAAAGTAGAGCACAGCCTGGCAGGAAATGAGGAGAGATGACTTTTCCCCAGATTATTATCATTTACTCTTCCTTTCCCAATTACTGGTATTAGAATTATAACGTTGCGTGATAGTGATGTTTTCTCCTGGTGTCCGGAAGCTGCAATCTAAGTGCTCATAAACATCTTTGGGAATGGATGAACTAGAGAGTATGAAAATGGACTTTCTGATTTCGTCATTACACCATCTGTGCTGAACTGTCAGCCACTTCCAACTGGCCACATGCAAGGAAATGCCACTTTGAAGTTCATAGTCACCATCAAATATAAAAAAGAAGACAATTTATACCACATGGGTTGATGGTTGTTTCAATCCCCAAATTTTCCTGCTTGTATTCATCTTTATTCTCTCTCCTATCAGACCCCCAACTTTCCTCCAAAAGCTACCCTTTCTACAGTTTAGTCCTTGAGTTTTGGCAGGCCTAACCCCATCCCTTGCCTTTGAGGCAGACACAAATCTCAGGTTTGGCCTGGCTCACAAATAGGCACTTGGTACAATCTCAGTAAAGAAGACTCAATCAGCATGATGCACTAGCACTATTTGATAAGGAAGCACTTTGCCCACTGCTTATATTCGGGCCTGAAGTTCAGGAGGGCCACTATAGGGAGGGAGAATGACCCTTATCCAGAGAGAAATGGACCTTGGGAGATAAAGACTCTATATTCTCATGGCAATTTTTAGTTTTTTGGATATGGTTTTTCTCCCTAGACTTTTCAGTTTTGTCAAAAATATTCGCCTCTTTTTTTCCTCTCAGGGAAATTTGAGTTGGGCGTCTGTCACCTACAAACTAAATGTCATTGCACAGTCAAGCCCAGCTTAGAAAATCAGCATGTAAGTGGGATAGGATGGGGAAACAACAGTGAAAAGGAGGCAAGCGCTGTCAGGAAGAGGCCAAGGGGCATCTTAGCCCTCATTCTGATTCATCTCCGTAAACATTTATTGAGGACTTGCTATGTGAAAGGAAGTATGTTGGACAAGATCGGGTAGGGAGTAGGAATATAAAGACTTAAGAAAATGATCTGGGTCCTTAAAACTATTACCCTCCATTCAGGTTGGAGTGTTACCAGTGTAAAGCCTACATGGCATAGGTGAGTTTCTACCCTGCCTTAACTCCACTGACCTTTAGAAACAGGACGCCTGTAGTCAGAAGTTCCCCTTCATGACTAAACCAGTCAAGACTTGTGGGATCTAAGACGGTAGCTCACTTGACCTAAGAAGAACGCCTAACCTTGTTATAACCTAATTTCCATGCTAAATGACACTCCCATAGTGCCATGACTGTTGACAATCACCATGACAGTTACCAGAAGAAACTATAAAAGGACAGAAAGGAAGGCAGTACTCTAGTTTCAGGAAGTCGTCTGCCCATTCCCAGAAAAGACATGAATATTCTTCCCCTTGTTTTTTGTTTGTTTGTTTGTTTTAAGGTGGAGTCTCACTTTGTCACCCAGGCTGGAGTGCAGTGGTGCAATCTCGGCTCACCACAACCTTCACCTCCTGGGTTCAAGCAATTGTCCTGCCCCAGCCTCCCAAGTAGCTGAGACTACAGGCACGTGCCACCACGCTCAGCTAATTTTTGTATTTTCAATAGAGTTGGGGTTTCACCATGTTGGCCAGAATGGTCTCGATCTCTTGATCTCATGATCCACCCGCCTTGGCCTCCCAAAGTGCTAGGATTACAGGTGTGAGCCACTATACCCAGCCTCCTCCCCTTGTTTTTAATGCCCAGCCCTTTCACTAAAGATGTGTCTTCCTAGCTTTCATGAGCTGAGAGGTTGATTTGAGAGCCAAGCTCCTGCCTCTGAATTCCATGGCCATTGAATAAAATCTGTACTACTCAATGCTCACTTTCAGTTTTGTGTATCAGCTTCACAGCACTGAAAAGGGAAATACCCCATTTTGGGGAGGAATGGCTTTGTTGGTAACAAGAGCAAGGTAATGTTACCTCTGGACCTTGCCTCTACCAAAGCACGCTCCACTGCCACCGTCTCTCTTACTCTCTACATGAGATGCTATCTCCAGTCTCAATGAGGAAGTCCACACCATCAACCAATAGCTCACCTAATATCGTTCACATTGTACGAAGGATGCATTGTATCCTTCATTGTATGGAAGGTTTTAGAGCAGGGAATGCTGCAATTGGATCTACACTCTTTGAAAAGTCACTTTGGAGACTTAATCTTAGCATAAAGCATTGTATGAATTTCCTGAGGGCTAATTTTGCTCCATTTCTGGGCAAAATTAGACCTTAGGAAATTATTTTTGTATGTATATGTATAAAATTATTTTTGTGTACATGTCAAAAACCACACAACTGAAAGGGCAACATGCAGATTTAATGAACTCTGATGACCGTTTCCACAGCCTTTCCTCTTCTCGGATCCTCTTTCCTATTGCGTTTGGCCTTCTGACAATTCCACTTGGAGTGTGGCATGAAACTTTTGGAAGAAAAGAAAAAACAAAAAGGAGGTAAAATGAAGGAAACGTGAAAGAAGGGAAGGAGAGAGGAGGAAAGAAAGAAAGGAGGTAGGGAGTGGGGAGGGAGGGAGGGAGAGAGAGAGACAGAGGGAGGGAGGGAGGGAGGGAGGGAGGAAGGAAGGAAGGAAGGAAGGAAGGAAGGGTGGGTGGGTTGGCTGCCTCTTAGAATTTGTTGGCATGGAAACAATGTTTCTTCCTCTGAACAAAGCCTCCTGCACAATTGCATTACTATGTATCAATCCCACAAAATAACCACTGGGCAGAGATCACAAAGTATTACCAAAGAAATGCAAGCTGAAGGAAAGCCTGGGTAAAAAGGGCAGATCTGCCCTGAAAATTCATGGAGAAGTATCTAGGGCTGGAAGTTGAAGTCAGGAAGCTGAGTCCCAGCTCTGCAGAGCTGCTGTTGTCTTTTTCTCCTCCTGCTTAGCCAGCAGAAATCAGATCATTTGCAGATCTTGCCTGCCCTTCTCTTTTGGAATAAGAGATGTATGACCATTTCTTACTTCTGCATGTGCTGAGGACTCTTCTCCCTCCCATCTCCTAAATGGAACCACAGGGTCTGTAAGTGCAGCAAGAATCCAACATGCAAAACATCAACACTATGGATCCCTTCTTGCTTTTATGCTGTGCACCCCCTTCTTCCTGCCGTAGGAAACCTTATCTTTAGCCTCCTTTGCCCAGCTGCCAGATTCTTAGTGTGCCTTTTCAAACTGAAGGACACATATTTATGGCTCTTCCTCTGAAATTAAAATCCAGGATAGGTTACGCATATGGGGAAAGGAGGGGTCCTTCAATCTTGAACATGCTGCCGAGTGAGTCAGCACACAGCCTGCCTTGAGGGAAATAGAAATATCTGTGACAAACAAAATCCAGGAAATAAAATCATGATGCTTGCAATACTTATCAAAATGATGACCACCACAGGAATCTAACATGGGCAGCCCCACACTTTGGGCAGGGCAAAGGAGATGTGTGTATATCTGAGTTTCTATAAACAACAATATACAGTTGCCACCTTGAATGTTTTCTTTTGGAAGTAGGAATGTGTATGTTGCAAACTAAAATTAAACTTAAATTCAACCTTCCTTTATAAAGACCCTATAGTAAAATTGATATGCGAGCCTAGACAAAAGAAGGTACTGTATCCCTATAGACTCTGGCAACCCCTGGGAGTGGAGTCCAGTGTCCTCTAAGGATGTGTCACAGGACAGCTGTGAAGTCCACAGGGACCCAGAGCATGATCATTTTGAGATGACAATAAAAGCATGTGGCTGAAAAAACACAGAGTCTATTTGGGAAATGGTGATTGACCCAGGAACCAGATAGGGATTATGAGATATGAAGAGTGGCATTGAAAACCAAAGAGGTAGTGCAGGAGTCAAGGAGCACTATTTTAGGGAATTTGAACCTTATTCATAGGTAGGGAGGTGCCATGCAAGGTGTTAGAGCAGGGAGTACTGCAATCAGATCTATTCTTTTTGAAAAGTCACTTTTGAGACTGAATCTTAGCATGAAACCCACAGCAAGCACTTCAGGAAATTAATCTTTCTATGGTCATGTATTCTAAACTTTTATGAGAAATTGGTGATTCTGGGTATGGCAGAAGCAGAGGGGAAGGGTATGGCAGACAGTAGAGGGGTCCTCTGTTTTAGAACCATCTTTGGAAGTAAACACAGCCTGGCCTTACAGTCCACCAAGGCTCCCCCTGAGGGGTACGTTGTTAGCTCATCAACCAGAAGCCATTTAGAGATACAGCCATGTAAGAAGAATCCATACCTTCCTTCCTTCCTCACACAGTCTAGAAAAGAGGTAGGTCAATCTGTAATATCATGAAAAGTTTTTAATTAAAGGAAAAATGAAAAAAAAACCCACTGATTTTGGGTGCTTGTCACATAACAACATGATACAGCATTATTTAGGAACATATTCTAGTTTTTTAAGCCTTCCTCACTCTCAGGTTCAGATGCTGATCAACCCCTGAGCCCTTAGTGCCTTAGCATACTCAGCAACAATGAATTCCATCTTTAATTTACTAAGAGGGCCTGCTAAAATGGTCTGGCTGCAGTACCCAAACATGGTTCTTCTGCTTCTTCCCTTCTCCAGCAGATATTCCCCTGCCCATTGTTCAAAAGCTCCCTCGCTAACCCTTTTCATCCTTGCCTAGTGTCAACTAGCCTCATCTACCCTTGACTACTCTTCCCAACCTCATGTATCTTCAGCAACCCTCGCCTACTCTCCATCACCCTAACCCGTCCTCCACTTTCCTTATCTAATCTATCCCCAACTATCCCCATCCACCCTTGAGTACCTTTGCCTCCTTTTATGAATCTTTAGCTTGCATTACCACCATCATACCTATCCCTAGAATCTAGTAACAAGGATAACCAGCATGCTCTCTCTAACATACAGCATATTTTCCACTTGGGAAAGGTCTGGAATGAAGGAGTCGTGTAGCAATCATAATCATTTGTATTTACTGGCAATTTATATCTTCAACATCATTTTACATCATTGTTATTTAACCCTCATAAGCATTCTGTGCAGAATGTGAGATTTTCCCCAGATGAAGAAATTTCACAACTTTATGAAGGTGAGGTTACACCTAAGCATAGGACAAAGACTCAGGGACCTCCTGCTATTCCTGCTCACAAGAATGGATATTGTTCATTGTCACACTGAAGTATGTTCAACCCAACCACACGTGAGGAACTTAATGCACATGGTATATCATCCTCAGAGTCTCACAAGGAAGACGTCTTACAAGGGAAAAATCTAGACCTCAGGAAAACTCAGTGACTCACCGAAAGCTACCAAGCCAGAAAAAGGCAGAATTAGGGACTGAGAACCAAGGTCCTCTAACTCTGGGTTTTTCTTTTGTATCAGAAATAAACTCATTCACACTCTGATGTTATCAAAGTCATGTGTATTTCTTTTTCATGAACGTGTGCATTTTAAAAGGAAGAGAAAATTCACTTTCAAGACACAGAAAATATTTTTAGTTGGAAGAATTGTATGAGAAATTGTACCAGAGTGATTAAAGTTTCCATAGTCCCGCAAGTTATACTTTGTACTTCTAAAGTCATTCCTGTGTCAAACACCAAAGAAGAAAATAGGTCAGATATTGAAGTTATCTTCCTTCCACTACATTCCCCTCTGTTTCATGCCTGTTACTACTGCAGAGCACATTTGACTCCCTTGAGTTAAGGCTCAAAAAATGTGAGATACTCTGTTATGCAAATCACTGGAGGAAAGAGCAAGCAGGAAAAAGGGGGACAATCTGCGATGGTGGAGGTTTTTGAATTATGAAGCTTCAAGATAAATAGACAGATTAAGCAGTGACCTAGTTTGACCTCACAAGCAGATGGAAGACTCTTAAGAAACTGTGTTATGAAGAAAAACTAGGAAGAAAGAGGGAATTGGTATCGACTGAGAGCAGAATGGCACACTGGCTTGGGTGCATGTTCTGACCTCAGACTGCCTGCATTTGATTCCAGCCCCACTTCCTGTCTCAGTTTCCTGATCTCTAAAAGGGGAATGATAATGAAAATCGTATCCATTTCATACGAGCAGAGAGGAGCCATGGAGCTGGTGTGTGTAGTCTATTTCAAACAGTTACTGGTGTGTTTATTAAATGCAGCATGAATGATGGAGAGACATCACTAGCAAGCACCCTTCCTGGGTGCTTTTGGGCCACTTCCTGTGCTGGGTGAATTAGGCTGCTTGACTTGTAAGGTGCAGAACCTCATTCAAGGTTCTTAGCAAGGAGGAGGAGTTTCCCATAAAGTGTACAGGAAATAAAGAAGAGCAGGGAACAAGTGCTCAGATAGACTACATGGAGACTGGAATGTGCTCAGCATATGGGAAACTGTTCTGAGCCATCCGGTGCCAGCTCATGACAATGGGTAGTGCACTGTTGTCCAATCTCTTGCACCACTGTTAGGGCAATGAATTGATTCTCTCTGTAGTAGGGTGCCTTTAAAGGCCACTAGAAATAGGATCTCACTGGTTCAGTGGGGCAACATACGTCTTGGCAGTTAGAGTTATTATTTGGCCAAGCAACCACACAGGTTCTCACCAACCTATAAATTAGCCTCCAATGGGCCAAAAGCCAACCATGATCAATAAACTGAAGTCTAGGAGGAGAGATCCCAAAGCCAGGTTTCCTGAGTGAGGAACAGGGTAGGACAGGTATAGAGAGTACAGTAGGTTCCCATCTAATAGAGTTATTTCATATTCTCTTATACAGCCTGGTGAAATGGGCAGTACTAAGTCCTATGTTTCAAAATGCATTCTTCTAGGCTTTTTTTTTTTTTAAGAATAATGCTTAGCCATAGACTTCAGAAGAAAGTAAGGTTTAAAATCAAACTTTTAAAAAAAATTTAAACTTGAGAAAAGTTAGAATTCCTTAGGGATTTTTATTTTACCAATCCTCAAATATGCAAAGTTATAAATACTTTATAGAAATGTTATGGTATATGGATTTTTATCATGTGTTCTTGATTTTATTATTATCTTTCCTAATGAAGGATAAACACTTATTCATTTAAGAAAGGAAGATGGGGGTTTAGAAAAAAGGGAAGAAATGAAAAAATCATTTTACAGCCAGGGTTCCCCAAATTAGATGCACATCAAAATCGCCTGGGAAGTTTGTTTGAAAGACAGCTTTATTAAGGTGTTATTTACATACCATAAAATGCATTCATTTAAGTATAAAATTTAATAATTTTAGTAAATATATGCAGTTGTGCAACTACTACCACAATCCAGTTGTGACATTTCTGTCATCCCCCAAATACTTCCTCATACCTGAATGCTTTTAATTTTGATGTTAAATCAATTCATTCTCAAATTATATAAAAAACCAACGTTAAGAGTTTGCTGTTTTCTCATACTTTTATCAATACATTTATGCATTTATATACTGTCCTAGTAGCTCAGGCTACCATAACAAAAAATATCATAGATTAAGTGGTTTGTCAACAACAAATATTTGTTTCTCACAGTTCTGGAGGATGAGAAGTCCAAGATCAAGGTATTGGTGGATTTGTGTCTGGTGAGGGCCCATTCCTCATAGACAATGCCTTCTCACTACATCCTCTTTTTTTTCTTCTTCTTATTCTTCCCAGCCTCCAGAACCACTCACTACATCCTCATGTGGTAAAAAGGGACAAGGCAGCTCTCTGGAGCTTCTTTTATAAAGGCATTAATCCCAATCAGAGAGCTCTATCCTCATTACCTAATCATCTCTCAAATACCCCACATCCTATTACCTTTAGGGTTAGGATTTCAACATACAAATTTGAGGGGGACACAAACGTTTAGACCATAGCACATACATAAGGAAATAATAGCCACAAGTGTTGAGTTTTTTTGTTTCATTAAAAAAATTAATGGGGCCAGGAACAGTAGCTCATGCCTGTAATCCCAGCACTTCGGGAGGCCAAGGCAGGTGAATCACTTGAGGTCAGGAGTTTGAGACCAGCCTAGCCAAAATGGCGAAACCCTGTCTCTACCAAAAAATACAAAAACTAGCTGGGTGTGGTGGCACACACACCTGTAGTCCCAGCTACTCAGGAGGCTGAGATGGGAGAATTGCATGAACCCATGCTGTGAGCTGAGATTGCAACACTGCACTCCAGCCTGGGTGACAAAGTGAGGCCCTGTCTCAAAAAAAAAAAAAAAAAAAAAAACTAAATAAAAATAAATAAATGGAACCATAGCATATGTTCTCTTTCATGACCTGCCTTTTTTAATTGAAAAATATGTCTCAGAGATCTTTGCATTTTGGTTCTTTTTCTCATTCTTTTGTAATGTCATCCTGGTATTCCAGAGGATAAATACAGTGCAATTTATTTGGCCACCATTTCCCCTTTTGATGAAAATGTAAGCTGTTTTCTTTTTTTTCACTTTTTATCTTAATGTGGAAATAACATTTGTATACTACATCTATATATATCTGTGTGTTATTCCTGGAGGACAAACTCCTAGAAATGCAAGCCCAGGTGTGAATTTTGTTTAAAACAGGTATCCAAACACCCTTCCTCTCCATTCTCAATCCTCCAAGAGTTTAATTTATTAGATCTGGGTGGAGCTCTATTTTCACCAAGCACCTGCTGTAGTGATTTGTATATAGCTAGCCTGGCACCAGCTGCAACTGTCATTGTGGAGTCATTGTTCTAAAGCAAACATCAGTGACTTTGCAGTCAGAAAAGTGTAGGTTCAAATCCCAGCTCAGTCATTGCAAGCGGTATAACCCTGGCTGCCATTCATTCTTGCCTATGCCCATGCACCCATTTATTCATTGACCATCTAGTAAACAAGCATTGAGCACTTCTTATGTGTTCAATTCTCAGTCAGTAGGTAACACAGATACAAAAACAAATGAATAAATACAGTAAAGTGCCATAGATTTTATAAAGAGGAGGCTAGTCCATTGTATGTTTAGTAGAGAAGGATAATTGAGGAAATCTGAAAAGATGATGGAGGGAACTCTAAGGGTGAGCCTTGTTAAGATTTCTGCCAAGGAGCAAAGATAACCCAAGCAGAGGAAACAATGAGTGCAATGGCCTGGAGGTAGCATGCATTGAGATTTCGTAAAATACAAAGTGCAAGGGGCAGCAAGGAGGCTGGGGAGGCAGACAGGATTATGGTAGGCTTTGTAGGGTGTACTAGGGTCCTTTTAAAGGGCTGTACCATAGGACATACCATGGTAGAGGTGCATTCAGCACAACCTTTATGCTACAGTAAGGAATAAAGGGGCTTTGGCAAGGAGACCCAGGTCATAGAGTCAGTTGGCATGGAGCCTTGTCCCAGTCCAGCACTCTTCACACAGTCCACACCAAACACTAGTGTTAGAATCCATTAGAAAGCCAATTAGGGCTCCCTAACTATTGTGGACTTGCCCAGTTGATAAGCTTATTGTTCTTGGCCCTGCTGCAATCCAGCACTAAGCCTAGTATTGAATGCTCAGCCAGGTACAATGGTTAATTGTATATGTCACCTTGGCTAAGCCACAGTGTCCAGATATTCAGCCTAACATCATTTTGGATGTTCCTGTGAGGGTGTTTTTGAATAAGATTGACATTTAAATCAGTCAAGTTCAAGTAAAGTGATTGCCCTTCTTAATGTGGGTGGGCCACATCCAATCAGTTGAAGGCTGACTAGAACAAACAAATGACTTCCCCCCAGTAAGAATTCCCAGTAAGAGAGAATTCTGCCAGCAGATGGCTTTTGGACTTGGACTGCAACATCAGATCTTTCTGGGTCTCCAGGCTGCTGGCTCACTGTGTAGATTTTGAACTTACCAGCTTCCTTAATTGCATGAGTCAATTCCTTGGAATAAATCTCTCCAGATATATGCACACCCAGTTGGTTCTGTTTCTCCAGAGAACCCTAACACATCAGGGAAGACAGTAAAAGTCTTTAGCAGTTCTCTCTAGCACTAGAGGCAGCCCCAAGGCTGTGATGGGAATGCTTCTCATCACAGGAAGAACATCCAGAAAGGTTGTGGGGGATGGATAGACAATTTGGTGACGTCATCTCTCTCTCTACAGATATCTCCGTTACAGCAGTTGTTTATACATATCCTTTCTGAACTCCTTCTTTTCATTCTCTTAGTCCAGGACCTGATACTTGCCTGAACCTGCACAGAAGGCTGCTTTGCCTGTTTTTGTTGTGGGTTTTGTTTTGTTTTCTTACATTTTCTTCAGTTATTGGCACAAGTCACTCAACTCTCAGAAGGTGGGATCCATATATTGAAAATTTTTCATATTTTCCTTGTAAAGTGAAGGTAATAGTCATACTGGCACTTTCAGTTTAATATTACTTTACAATTTATAGAATAGTTTTTTGTTTAATTAAGCTCTTAGCCTCAGTCATGAAATCTGTAAATTGAGGATAATATAATAATTGGGACTAGTACTATAGTACTTCATAGACTGCTCTAAGGATTAAATGAGAGCATGCATGTCAAGTGCTTAGCGATGTACCTGGCATTTAATAAATGCTAGGTCTTTCCCTTATGAGATCATAAGTCTTATATGATAATTTTGCCTCTAAAGTAGACAAGAAATGATCAGTTAACCCTTTTTTCATAATGAAAATGAAGCTTAGGGGTAAAGTATCTTCTTTGGGGCCACACAGCCAAAAAGTAGAAAAGCCAGAACTGAATTCAGAGCTTCGGACTTCAATGCTCTTATTACTGTGCACACTCAGCTTCTGGGGCACACCATAGACCCAGAAAAGATACATATACACGCCACAGCATAGACCTGGAAAAGATATATACACACACAAGAGCATAGACCCTGAAAAGATACACACACACACAAGAGCATAGACCAGGAAAAGATACACACACACACACAAGAGCATAGACCCGGAAAAGATACATATACACACAAGAGTTTATGCAGATCTATATGAGTAGGTGCAGCCAACAATAAAACAAATATACTATCTATGTACTTACATGTATATTATAAACATGTGCACATTTTCCCAAATCATGTCAATTTTGCTATTCTTACTCAAATACTACTGTTTTAATTTCTTCTTAAAATCTTTATAAATGGACTACTAAAAACATATACTAAGATCATACATTTTTGAGGGGATCAGATTTCTTGCAGCTCTTTTAATGTACCAAAGTGGTGGTAGAATGTGAAGCTTTTAATACAGCCACTTGAATTGTCTACACATCCTTTTTAAGGGATATGAATCTTAGTTATACATTTTTTTGTATGTTGACATAGACTCCATCAGAAAGATTTCAGCCAAGTAGACTCTTTCCAGCTTCCAAATTCACATATTTGCAGTCTGCCTCTAGAATGAAGAAAACTCAACTGGAGAAGAAATGGAATGTATATGGCCCATGGGAACAGAGCTTTACTATAGCATCACCATAATATTGCACATCTGTAGAAAATCACATCCATCATAAAGTTCAGAGAAGGCAAATGTGTCATGGTGGAGACACAGGCTGTGGAGCCAAGTAGGGGTGAGTCTACATTCCTATTTGTCAATGGAGCGAACTTATGCAAGAAGTGCCCATTGTGAGTTCAAGGCCATACATTTCAATAAAATACATTTGTCTATATGAGTAGATGTGGAAATATTGTATTGGTCGGCATTTGCACAATCATGGTTGGCAACTAAATATTCAAAACTCAGTGATCTGTAACACTAAGCATGGATTTTCATGTTAATAATTTTGGCTGATCTAGGCAGGGCTCAGCTGGGAATTTCTACTGCAGGTTGCTGGACCTACCTCCAGTATACAAATTGTGTTTCATTTGGGCTCAAGCCTCCAGGGCAGTGATGACTCAGTACACACATAATCATGTTAAGTTACAGGACAGAGCAAAACCCCAAACCAACATGTAGAGTCAAATATTTGATATTGACATTGATAAATAATTATGCTTTCTATCCTTTACAGTCTTTCAAATGCTTTCAAATTTAACTTTTCATTAATTAGGAAGATAGGTATGTATTTTCATGTGGCTTTAAATAGATATTTCCTTAAATAGGCCTCATTTGGGGAGAAAAATCCGTATCTGAAGTAAATATTCCTTAAAGTACAGCTTCTTAAGCCTTGCATGGATCACTTGTTAACTTCCTAAAATGTAGATTGTCATTCAGTTCATCTAAGGTGGCTCTGCAATTTTGCATTTCTGACATGTTCTCAGAGATGCTGATGATGTCTTTGAATTCTGGACAAATTTTGAGTTGGAAGAAAAATAATGCTACATCCACTTTTTCAATTATTTTTATTTTTGTAGAGAGATTTTATTTGTTTCTGAAATGATAGTTATATGGTTTATGCAATAAAATGAAAAAAGTTTATGCAGATTGATGAATAAAAATGTGTATTTCAACAGTTTCTATATCATGCCAGATGAATAATAAGTGTTGAAAAATAATCAACAAAAGAAAAACCTCAATCAACAGTTCTTAGCCTTGACACATTTCTCTGTAAAATCTTGAGCAGATCATTAATATCTCAAATGCCTCAGCAAGCAACTTGAAGTTCTAGCATGCACTCCCTTCAGCTCCCCGGGTCACTTCTGTTCCAGAAAGCACAGACCTGTAGTCTCTTCTGTTCTGAAACTCAGCTACTTTTGCGTAGCCGCTGCTTCCAGCCTCCATTGCCAGGATTCCATTCTTTAACCTTCTTCATCATTTCTTCCAGCATCAGAATTATCTTTCTGAGATTCAAATCTTATCATAATCCTCAACCACTTATCAACAAATTCAGTCCCCTCCCAGCACCCCTAGGTTAAAGTTCAACTCCCCTCACAAGGCCTACAGGCCATTCTTCATGCATTCAATCAACAAATATTTATTGTGCCAGACAGAGTTCTACGGGATGGGGAAATCAAAGTCCCCACCTTCATGGAGTTTGCATTCCAGTAGGAAAGATGGATTCACAAGCAAATAAATGCAAACAAATCAGATATTGTCCCAGCATAGCCTTACGCCTTCTCCTCCTGCCACTGTGCCATATATAGTGCATACTTGCTCCCTATTTCTCTACGCCCCCGAGTACATCACGTTCTTTCCTACCTTTGAGCCTATATCCTTGTTGTTTTTCTATCTAGAATGTCCTTAACTCTTCTCTACTTGGAACAGCATAATTGTCTTTGAAGACAGATCACATGACCTGTGATGTGAAGCTTTCCATCTTTCTTTTTTTTGAGACGGAGTCTCCCTCTGTCACCAGGCTGGAGTGCACTGGCACCATCTCTGCTCACTGCAACTTCTGTCTCCCAAGTTCAAGCAATTCTCCTGCCTCAGCCTCCCAAGTAGCTGGGACTACAGGCACGCACCACCATGCACAGCTAATTTTTGTATTTCTCGTAGAGACGTTTTTTCACTATGTGGCCAGGATGGTCTCGATCTCTTGACCTCGTTATCTACCTGCCTTGGCCTCCCAAAGCTTTTCCATCTTAACTCCATGTAGTTATGTCTTGGTATGTGCCTCATTAAATCTGAAATGTCTGTTACAGCCATGTTTTTATTCATCCTTTTTTTAGTAGACGATCCACCATCTTTATTAGAAGATCCACCCACACCCATACAGGCTGGCACCATCCAATTGGCTGGGTACCCAGATAGAACAGAAAGGCAGGGAAAAGGCAAATTCTCTTTCTCCATTATGGGGCTGGGCCTTTTTTTTTTTTTTTTTTTTTTTTTGAGACAGCATCTAGCTCTGTCACCCAGGCTGGAGTGCAGTGGAGCGATCTTGGTTCACTGCAACCCCTGTCTCCCAGGTTCAAGTGATTATCGTGCCTCAGCTTCCCAGTAGCTGCGATTACAGGCATGCACCACCATGCCATGCTAAGTTTTGTATTTTTAATAGAGATGGGGTTTCACCATGTTAGCCAGGCTGGTCTTGAACTCCTGACCACAAGTGATCTGCCCACCTTAGCCTCCCAAGATGTTGGGATTACTGGTGTGAGCCATCACGCTCAGCCTGGGACATTCTTCTTAACCTGCCCTTGGACATCAGAACTCTAGGTCCTTTGGCTTTTGGCCTTCGACTGAAAGTTACACCAGTTCTCCAGCTTGCAGACAGCCTATGGTTGGACTTCTAAGCTTCCATAATGGCATAAGCCAATTCCCCCAATAAATACCCTTTATATGTTCAATTATCTACTGTGCTTTTGGTTCTGGAGAGCCCTAATACAACCCCTCCCCTCATTCCAAGCTTCGCAAATATGACTTAACAGCTCCTTTTCACCAAGAAGTACAGTCTATTTCTTTACACCTTGAATCTCGGCTAGACTTATACTTGCTTTGGTCAGTAGAATATGTCAGAAAGTTGGGGATCTTGCTGACTTCTGCTCTCTTGGATTCCTGTGTCTGCCATGAGAACAAGCATGAGCTAGCTGGCTAACGGATGAGAGACTTAATGGAACAGAATCAAGATAAACCAGTAGTCTCTACAAGATCCCAAGGCAGAAGCAACAGATATTCCCAGATAACCCATGGATTCATGAAACAAATTAAATATTTATTGCTCTGTGTCCCTAAGGTTTGTGACTGTCTGTTACACAGCATCTTTGTGGCCCTTGAACACTGATGCAAATGCTTTAGGGCATCACCAAATCTTATTATTTTTTATGTCGGACACATCATTTGCATTGTATTAGTCATTTATTCACTTAATCATGTATCTGTATTTCAAGCAGATTCGTCTACTATATGCCAAACACAATTATAGGACTTAAAGATTAATATGGTATATTTTGTGGCCTAATCAATAAATGTCAATGAGACAACTGACATGTGTCTTTTCCCCTTGAATAGCTCTAGAAATAGAACTTCTGACTGCTCCATAGAGCCAGTTCCTCTGTTTAATCTCTCCAGGGGTTAAGAAGCTCTTTCTTACGTCCAGCCCCAAACTCTCCAGCTTTAGTTTGAGCTTCTGTCTTTTCGCTCAGTTGCCCATGAATCTGGGGAATAAAACTCAGCATCTGCCTCATAAAAACCCTTTATGAATTTAAATTCAGTCATTAAGTCAGGGAAAGAGTTAAGCCACTTTACACGTGCTAAAGATTTTATTTTGGGATATCTCTGTGGGAAGGGATGTTTGGGATTAATTGAGCTTTCTGGATATCTGCACATGAGCACCAGAGTTTTATATATAGAACCAGAACACCTGATCACAGCACCTGCAAAGGGAAATTACTCATTTAACCTCTTGAACTCCAGACACAGAGGGGAAGGTGTTGAGGCTCTAAAGGAAAACCCTGTGGCAAGAGGTCAGGTCCCATGGTTGGGGCGTAGGAGGTACACTCCAAAGATACCGTCTTGGTACTCATCTTTCCCTGCATCCCCTCTCCCATTCCTCATGGTCACTCCAGGTCATATTCTGCTTAAAACCCTTTTTCAGGCCAGGTTCTTAATCATTCACTAATCTATAAGTCTCTGATTGCTCCAGATACCATCTTCTATAACATTTTAAGAGGTTGGTTTCATAGAATTTTGTAAATACTGGAAAGGAAAATCTGTTTTTCATTCTTTCTTCCAACATAGAGTTTAGAAAATCATCATTCTTGCAGAAGTTTTGATAAATATTCACTTTTTTCTTTCCACCATCTTTAAAATACTATGAACTCATTCAAACTCATGTTCTAAATTCATGTGATCAGAGAGGACTCTGCTGACCATTCTACATAAACTTACATGCCGTCTCATTTTTTCTGGCTTTTTAAAATCTATTAATTTTATTGCTGTAGCTTATTACATTGTGTGACTCTATTACATTTATTTATTTACATGTCTGGGTTTGTAGGTTTGTTTGTTTAAGAAAAACAGGTTCAGTTGTGCATGTGCAGGTTTGCTATATGGGTAAACTCCTGTCATGGGGGTTTATTATACAGGTTATTCCACCACCCAGGTACAAAGCCTAGTGCCCAATAGTTATTTTATGCTCCTCTCCCTCCTCCCACCTTCCACCCTGAGGTAGGCCTCAGTGCCTATTGTTCCCCTATTTGTGTCCATGTGTTTTCATCCTTTAACTGTTACTTATAAGTGAGACCATGGAGTATGTGGTTTTCTGTTCCTGCATTAGTTTGTTGAGAATGATGGCTTCCAGCTCCATCCATGTTCCTGCAAAGGACATGACAACGTTCTTTTTTATGGTTGTATAGTATTCCATGGTGTATATGTACCATGTTTTCTTTATCTAGCCTACCTGCACTCTCATTCTTGATTTCCTTTTGGTTCTCTATTCTTCTTTCTAGTTCCTAGCATCAGCTGACCTCCATGTATTTATGTGCATACTTTTTAAATGTGTTTTTCCCCACAAGAAGTGGAAATTTGTTTTGGTGTTTTTCTTCATTTGTCTAATTTTTTTCATTTTTTATTGAAATGCAATTCACATAGTATAAAATTTACCTTTTTTAGTGTAGAGTTCTGAGTTTTGACAAGATATCTGTTTAAATTATTTGCCAATATATAATCATATATCCATCTACCATCAAGATGTAGAACGATTCCACCACTCTCAGAAATTTCCAAATGCCCCTTTGTAACCAGCCCTTCCCCTCACCATTCGCCAGCAATTACCAGTCTGTTTTCTGTATCTCTAGTTTTACCTTCTCCAGAAAGCCATAAAAATTAAATCATGTATTATATAGCCATTATGGCTTCTTTTACTCATCATTATACATTTGAGATTCATCCTTGTCTTTGCATATATCAGTAAATTCTTTTCCTTTTTTAATGCTAAGAAGTGTGCCATTGCATGAATTGTACCACAGTCATTTATAAGTTTAAGGACATTTAAGTTATTGCCAGGTTTTGCCTGTTACACACAAAGCCATTATAAATATTTGCATTCACAGTGCTTTGTAAGTATAAGCTTTCATTTCTCTTGGGTAAATACCTAGGAGTGGGATTGCCAGTTCATAGATTAAGTGTATATCTAATTTTACAAGAGAGTGCCAAACTGTTTTCCAAAACTACTGTACTATTTTACATTCTCACCAACAGTATGTGCAAGTTCCAGGTGCTCCACATTCTTTCCAGAACTCAGTATTATTAGTTGTCAGTTGTCCACTTTTGCTCTGTTTCGTTTTGTTTGACATTCCAGTAGGCAAGTGGTGGTAGAGAGTTGTGGTTTTAATTTTCATTTCCTTAGTTATAAATTACACTGAGTATCTTTTTTTTAATTATTATTATTTTTTTTTGAGATGGAATCTCACTCTGTCACCCACGTTGGAATGCAGTGACGTGATCTTAGCTCACTGCAATCTCTGCCTCCTGAGTTCAAGCAATTCTCCTGCCTCAGCCTCCCAAGTAACTGGGATTACAGGTGCCCACGACCATGCCTGGCTAATTTTTTGTATTTTTAGTAGATACAGAGTTTCACCATGTTGTCCAGGTTGGTCTTGAACTCCTGACCTCAGATGATCCACCTGCCTCAGCCTCCCAAAGTGCTGGGAATCACAGGTGTGAGCCACCATGCCTGGCCGCTGAACATCTTTTTATGTGCTTATTTGCCATCCATTCATGTTTAATGGTGAGGTATCTGTTTAAATTCTTTGCGAATTTTTAATCAAGGAATTTATGTACTTATGAGTTTTGAGAGTCCTTTACGTATTCTAGATACAAGTCTTTTATCAGATTTATGATTATAAATATTTTATTCCAGTTTGTGTTTTATCTTCTATCCTTTTAAAATGGTTTGCTGAAGAGCAGAAGTTCTTCATTTCAATGATATACAATTTCTTAATTTTTTTATGGCTTATGTTATGGTGTTGATTCTAATAAATCTTTGCCTAAGCCAAAATTACAAAGATTCTCTACCATGACTTCTTCTAAAAGACTTATAAATTAAGGATTTAATTTCATGAGTATAATCCATTTTGGATTAATTTTTGCATGTGATACAAGATAAGGATTGTGGTTTGTTGCATGGATGTATAAGTGTTCCAGTACCAATTGTTGAATAGACTGGGAATTTAATTCAATGCTATTCCATTGCCTAGAACTGTTGCATGTGGGCAGGCATCCAATAAATATTTGACAAATGAATGGATCTCATTAATTTGATTTTAAGTATGTATTTAACTCTTTAATTCATCTAGAATTGGTTTCATATACTGTGAGAACTATAAATCTAAATGAACTTATTTTCCAAATTATATCTGTTATGCCAGCTTTATCTATTAATTTAGACCAAATAGTCTTCCTTGAAACAGCAATTATTTTATCTAATTCTTTCATTCACCATCTATTCTAGCCACCAAGCTCTGAACCAGACACTGAGTTAAACACTAAGACAGCAATTTATGTGATAGTTTGGTGAAGCCTATAGATTCCTTTCTCAGAATAATGTATTTAAATGCACAAAACAAAAACATAGGATTACAAAGGAAACAAATTATATTGAAATACAGTTTTCAAAATACTTTTTAAAAATTGTGACATGGTAATATATGTGTTTCTTTATTTAAACATCATAACACAATCTAGCACTAAGTCTAATGACTACCATAATGTCAGAGCAGTGATAAGCTTGAGACATTTTAAGAGGTCTAAAACAACCTGTAATGTGATATAGAAACACCTGGGATTTCTATTGCAAAGTTACAGACACTACTGATTCTACTGTGGCTTGTTGCCTATATTATAATTGAAGGACATGCTAAATTTCTGTTAGAGGTTAGTGAGAATAAAGACGTATTCTTTTCCTATTCAAATTCCAAGCCCCAAGAATTGTAACTCCACTGAAGCACTCCTGAGCTGGAGGGATGCACAGATGAATAAAATAATGTGGCCCCTATTCTAAAGAAATTACATTTCAGTGCAAGGCAAAAGACATAAGAGCAAGAGAATCTACAAGCTGCCAGATCCCTAGTCATCTCTAGAGGAACATATTAAGCCCTGTGCTCACATGAGAGGAAAAGATGACCTCAGCCATCAGTATAATCTCTTTCTTCATCCCACCACTGAATAATCAGACATAGCTGTGTTTTTAAGAGCTTGGCCATTACCAAAATTTTTTGAAAATGGAAAAAGAAGGTACTGCTGTCTGGGGCAGATGATGGACATGACAAGTAAGTTCTCTTCCAGGCCATAGAAATGCCTTTTTTTCCTAAAATATAAAATTATACCCTAGAGTTGTGGGCTGAAATCTGGACCCCCACCCCATTAATGGGACATAGGCTGGTGAAAAAAGCCCACACTGTAAAATGGGCAAAAATAGGGACTTTGCATCACCAGAGTTTTGAGCCTGAGTACTGTCATTTACCCATGTGTTTTAGGCAAGTGATGTAATCTGATGTAATCACCAGTTGAGGAGTGACTTCACCCATCAACGGTATCCTTCTCGTCAGGAGAATGTACGTAGTTCTGCTCCTTCCTGGCTCCCTCTTCCCCTTTGGGAAAAGGGATAAACCTGTTCATAAACACACTTTCTGCTTTTTCCATGTGGTAAGCTAACTGGGGTAGGCCTTAACCCTGGAACTGGGTAAGTGGAAGAGGAGATCTGCAGTTGTTTGTCTGCTCTCCCTGGTATGTGTGCATGTTATGTGTGTGTGTGTGTGTGTGTGTGTGTGCACGCATACACGCACATTCAAGGAATAGAAATCACACCAATTACTTGAAGAGAGTATTTAATATAAAGAATTGTTAACTAGCTATAAAGTTGTTACCAAGGTAACTGAAAGAATAAAAGAGAGCTCAGGAGTATCATAGAGGTAGTAACTGCAAGAAGCAGCTAACACCCATAGGGCTGGGGGAACACAGGGAGGAAGCTGACATCATTACAACTTAGAGAACAGCCCACGGAGCTGGGATCAAGGATCAAGACCTCTGAGGAAGGGGCACTGTCAGCCTAGGAGTGCCCCTGTGGCACAGGCAGGCAGAGTATAATGAGGTATGTTCTACATGTGTTTTTAAAAAGCTGCAAACTGGATTTAGACTGTTCTATAGGAAGGAAACACCACTGCCAGGGTGAAAGGAAGAGGCTGGGTGACACTCAGAGGAACCCAAAGTAGCTGGGAAGCCAATAGACAGTTTCCTCCTTTCCCCTCTGGCCTCTGATTCTCTCTCTCTCTCTCTCTCTCTCTAGTGCCCCCTATTGGCACCTCCTAGCAAGGTAGCCGACAAAGCCCAAATGCAGTCCCAGCCTTGGCATTTCAGAGATGAGTATAAACAGGTGGACTGGAGCCAAGAAACAATAGTGTAGCAATTGACATAAGGTGTCTGTGTATGTGTGTGTGACTGTGTCTGTGTATGTTTATGTATCCGTATGGTGGGGAGTATATGCATGAAATAGGAGTGGCAGGTAGGAAGTTCACCTCTACTTCTAGTACAGTTTTATGATTATTAAGGCATTTGATTCTTATGTGACAGCAATGTTTATCTTTTAAGTGGTTAAAATGCAAAAGGGGTGGGTGGCAAGATGGCCGAATAGGAAGAGTTCTAGTCTGCGGCTCCAGCAAGATCAACGCAGAAGGTGGTGATTTCTGCATTTCCAACTGAGGTACCCGGCTCATCTCACTGGGATTCGTTGGACAGTGGGTACAGCACACGGAGGGCAAGCTGAAGCAGGGTGGGGCATTGCCTCACCCAGGAAGTGCAAGGGGTCGGGGAACTCCCTCCCTAGCCAAGGGAAGCAGTGAGAGACTATGCTGTGAGGAACAGCCCATTCCAGCCCAGGTATTATGCTTTTCCTATGGTCCTAGCAACCCACAGACCCAGAGATTTCCTCTGGTGCCTACACTACCAGGGCGCTGGGTTTCAAGCACAAAACTGGGTGGCAGTTTGGCAGACACTGAGCTAGCTGCAGTATTTTTTTTACATACCCATTGGCACCTGAAAAGCCATAAAGACAGAACTGTTCAGGCCCCTGGAAAGGGGACTGAAGCCAGGGAGCCAAATGGTCTAGCTCAGTGGATCCCACCCCAATGGTACCCAGCAAGCTAAGATCCACTGGCTTGCAATTCTTGCTGCCAGCACAGCAGTCTGAGGTGGACCTGGGACTCTCGAGCTTGGTAGGGGGAGGGCCGTCCACCATTACTGAGGCTTGAGTAGGCGATTTTCCCCTCACAGTGTAAAGAAAGCCACCAGGAAGTCTGAAATGGGCAGAGCCCACTGAAGTTTGGCAAAGTCAGACTGCATCTCTAAATTCCTCTTCTCTGGGTGGGGCATCTCTGAAAGAAAGGCAGCAGCCCCAGTCAGGGGCTCATAGATGAAACTCCTGTCTGCCTAGGACAAAGCACCTAGGGGAAAGGGCAGCTATGGGTGCAGCTTCAGCAGACTTAAACGTTCCTGCCTGCTGGCTCTGAAGAGAGCAGCAAATCTCCCAGCACAGCACTCAAGCTCTGCTAAGAGACAGAGTGCCTTCTCAAGTGGGCCCCTGACCCCTGTGCCTCCTGACTAGGAGATACCTCCTAGCAAGGGTCAACAGACACCTCATACAAGAGAGCTCTGGCTGGTATCTGATGGATGCCCCCTGTGATGAAGTTTATAGAAGAAGGAACAAGCAGCAATCTTTGCTGTTCTGCAGCCTCCACTGGTGATACCCAGGCAGAGTCTGGAGTGGACCTCCAGCAAATTCCAGCAGACCTGCAGCAGAGAGGCCTGACTGTTAGAA